>JAGDQP010062612.1:906-11853 GCA_022664845.1 Lepisma saccharinum
TTATAACTGTTTTCTCATATTGTAAATGCATCTTCCGATTACACTTTTTCATTCCTGTAATAAGTTATGGATTCTGCGCTCATTCTCGGGCGGTTGCGGTTCTTGAAATATTTTAAATTAACGTCTCGTTGAATGATACCTCAGCTTACCAAATCGCAGTTTGTCAAGACAAATAAGTTATAAATTGTTTCACTTATTTGCCTTATTTCAATATTCGCATGTCTTATGTAAGTGTTCTGTGGAGAGCAGTTACGTTCCTGAATATACTTACATATGACACTAATTTATACACCGAAAAATGCTGGGCGGCGCTGGTTCAATAGTTAGAGCGCTCATCTCTGACGCTTGGGGTCGTCGGTTCAAACCCTGCATGTGCATTTGGGTTTTGTGGTGGACAAACACCGTGTGCGTAGGTTTTCTCGGGGTTCTCCCGTTTCCTCTCACTTTCTTCATTCCACCGGCCTGAGCCAAAGTTGTCTAAAGGCATTAAAAATTTAATTCAACCGAAAAGTGTTAAAGAACTCCATAACAATTTTACTTACGTTAAATAATGTTGAAAGTTTTATTTATTGCTCACCTGAATTAAAAAAAAAAAAAAAAACTCGGTTGATATTTTGAAACAGTTGAATGGTGAACAATATTTGAATATATTTTTAACTGCAAAATATGTTGAGTTTCGCAAAAGTTTGGAACTTTACGAACGAGAAATTGAAAATCCTTTGCTATTCCCGCATAAATATATGTACATGAGAGCTACAAGCGGGTACGTAACGAATCCTTGTTAAAAAAAAAAAAAACTTCCTTGCGTATGGTAACTAAATGGACTTACTTATTTACATTATTAACATGTTTACAACAAGAATCGAACAACTCTTATTTGAGTCCTTCCGAATGCTGAGAAGTTGCTAGTACTTCTTAATCCCACAGGGGAAACAAATTTCGTTATCGCGTAAGCTTCATTGTGTTACTCTGGTTGTAATTAGCACAGAACAATAAATTAGGGCTCTACTTTTGTGTGTGTGTGTGTGGAGGGGAATAGAAAGACCAAGCGCCAAAATTATCTCGTCCGAAAGGGTTAATAAGGAACTTGTACTCAAAAGAGTACAAGGCTAGGCTCTATATTTTAAGAAATGCAGATCACGACATGGGACCACATTCAGGTTCACTTTATGGTTCGCAAAATATGTAAAACTGAATTCAAAATTTTAAGGTCTTTAGGTAACTTTGGGCAAGGCCGTCAAAATATGTGAAATTTACAGGTGAGATGTAACATTTCCGATGTGTGAAGAAGTGTTGAAATGCAAGATATAACCAATTTTCGAGTCATAGAGGTGTGAAATGAGAGTGACGACTACTTCTTGTGCGTTGAGGGCAAGCACATGCAGTATGTTCTAAACGCGATGTACATCACGTATAATGAAATAATAATACCCGACTTGACTTTAACAAACCCCTTTTCAATCGCCTGAGGTTCTTTCCGTGATTTTGTCGAAAATCACATATCATTCATAACACAAAGTGCGCCATAAATATTCCTTCGCAGACGCCATGTTTATTATGTGTTGATCAACTCGAGTGTGTATTTAACGAAATGATAATGACACCGTTTCTCTCAACACTTTTTGGACTGCTGCTCGTTGGTAGGTGTTTATAGAGCTGCCTGAGTTAATTATTCGCAAGGAACTATATATGTGCTTCAGTAGCTGACGGAAGCTGCGGGCCATAAAGTAAAGTTTATCCCCACATTCTTACTGACGACACCGAGAAGACCACATTTAAGTGGCCAACGTGGCTGTAATTGACAAAAACTATCACACGTAATTATCCAATATGGTCTGAGAGATAGAATTGTACATATCAAATTATTATTTATGGTGCGAGAACATAATTATTGTTAATTACAGTCATGTTGGCGCGCAGATGTGATCATTTCCGTGCCGGCCAGTAAGAACATTTAGCCATGCTTGTCTTGATAAGCACGTGGTAGACGTAACCTTGTTTCTCGGTTACTGCAACTACCATGAACATAGTTGCAATAACCCTTCCAAGGTTACATCTACCAAGTAGGACCAAGAAAATAGGTTAAACCAACCGATTTACTTATTTGCAGTAAACGATTAGCACAGTTAAAGTAACTTAGAAACTCGGTTGGCTTAACCCAGTAAGTTAATCGCTGCAACTGATTGCTAGGTTAAACTAACCGAATGCAGTTAGTTATCATAACCCTTCAAAACAACCTATACACAGGGTTACACCAACCCACTGGATCTAACCTTTTCAGCTGGGTTGCTGTAACCTTGCACTTATTAAGCTCTATATTTACCAACTCACTCGGTTAGATCAACCTTTTTTGGGGTTACTAGTAACCTTTTATTTTTTTCCGTGTAGTTGGGGATTAGTTCCAAGAGTATTGGCATGTGGCTTCAAACTAGGTAATGGGTAACAATGTTATGTCTTCTGGTTCGAACGTTTGCAGGTGGTTGTTCTTTTCTCCAACGGAAGCATTGATGATTTCCTTACAATTACTTCCCTCCTATTCTATGTCCCTCTTGAAATGATTCTTCATTATTACTCTCGTCAAGCATATCAACACTCAGTGGATCTTTCCCGTCTTCGTTTTCACTTGCTTCTTCTTCTTCTTCTGTTTCACTGTCATGGTCTGTTTCTTCTACATAATCCTGATCAATGTCACTATCATCATCGTCCAAACTTACGTCATTCTCACCAAGTACATCCTCGACTATGTTTTTAAGTTTTTCATCACAATTTGGGTCATTAGCTTTCACAATAGTACTACGAAGTAATGGAAAACACTTATTGTCTACCTCCTGTACATCATCAATATAATTGTTGACCAATTCTGCTTTCACTAATTATATTGTCAATTTGATCATTAACTCTTCTCCCAAATCCAGGCTGTGGGTCCATGGCAAAGGAACTATCCAAACTTCATCCACATGTCTGAAAAAAAAAATATTTTCACACAATGAATGAAAATACTGGTAAATCACGGACGTAACTACTACGCGGAGTCTGCCAGACTCCGAATAATAGATTGCGGACAAACTAACGACGCGATGTTAACTCTGGCGTGACCCACATACACACTAAATATAACCAGGAAGATAGAGGAAGCGACAATCGGGAGAGGCGGTGGAATGGGAAGTTATGGCGAAAAGGCATTTTCAGCGGAGTCTGACAGACTCCGCGTAGTACTTATTTGTTAATGAAAAATGTTAATCCCAATCAAAAAATTTACGCTGGAGTAATAATTTATAAATGCATTATCACCAACCGCCATATCACAATTCATTTTTTTTAAAGATAATCCAAAACGAATAGTTTAATCCCGAATTATACTGCTTCGAACTCTCATCGCTATCCACTATTTTGAATCGGCGATATAACTAATAGATATCATTATAGAACGTCCATTGTTGTTGTTTTTTGCATATCACATCACTCATACAATAAATGAGAAATAAAGCATTGCTGTCCAAAAAAATTACCTTCACTCTATATTTAAGGATATAAATACATTCGTTTTTTATATTTTATTAGATCAAATTATATGAATAAGTTGGGTTGGGAAATGCAAAGATCAATTTAATTTTACGACGATTTCTGTCAATTGTTGTTTAAGAAGTTAGAAATCGGGATTTAATTTTTCATTCACTGAATCTTACTCTTATTGCTAGTTAAAGTTAAAAATTGTAATGCTGTTCATGAAGTTCTGCTGGTTGTATTATTAATCCAATTTTCTAGGGATTGCTGCCAGAATAGGTTTTGCTGGATAGCTAAGCTTTCATTACCAGACAGCGGTAACATCTTCAGGGCTGTGATTTGTGGTGTACTGCACCTGTATTTATATGCTGCTCGTAAGAAAGCTGTCCTCCTATTGGTTATCTTCTTGAGCCAATGGTGTGCTAGGATGTGCGTGGTGGAAGCTGTTCTCTGATTGGCTGTTGGCACATGAAGCTTTATTTATTCGAACACACAGGCTTTCCATATATTTGGCTTCAACTTTTAAATGCAGCATAAATTCAGCTTATGCTCTCAGTACCACTACAACCTACTCACCAAAAAAGAATATTATGCCATCACCAACAGAGCTTAGAACTCAACTTCTTATAACAATCAAAAGATGGGAAGACAACAATGGCAAAAGAGACGCCATCCAGCTTTTAAAACCCTACTAAATTACGCAACAAAAATCATTAAAAATAGGCTCAAAAGACTTCAAATTCAACAATGGATCAACCATCTACAGCAATTGGAAACAAACTCATCTAAATTTTATAAACTTTGCAAACATTTTAGTAAACCTACAGCCACTTCTGCTGAAAAACCTCTCCACGGACCAACTGGACTAGTTTTTACTAACCAAGAAAAAGCTACAATATTTGCCAAAAAACTGGAAACCCAATTCAGCTTAAACCCTCACCCATATAACGAAGATGTAATAAATACTGTCAACCACTTCCACCGCAACACAATCATTCATGAAGCCTTCCAAGTCACAGATCTTATCACACCAAGATAAATTCAGAGAACACTCAAAACCATCAGCAAAAGAAGTGTTCCAGGACCAGATGGGATTCCAGCAGCTGCCTTAAAAGAAAGTCCTCGAAAATAACTTGTTCTCTTTTGCCGACTATTCAACGCCATTCTAATTCACCACTATTATCCTGCCACTTGGAAACAAGACAAAGTAGTAATTATACCAAAACCGAATCAAAATCATCTATATCCGCAAAATTGTCGGCCCATCAGTTTACTTTCACATTTAAGCAAGCTTTTAGAAAGATTGATCAAATTCCGATTATCACAATACATAGACCAAAATCAATTACTACCTACTCACCAATTTGGTTTCAGACAGGCACATGATACAACCACCCAATTAGTCAGAGTCGTAGAAAACATCACTTGAAATTTTAACAACTACGGACATACCATCGGAGTTTTTCTAGATGTTCAAAAAGCATTTGATAAAGTCTGGGATAAAGGATTTGTTTACAAACTATACCACACACCAATTCCAACAGCATACTGTGCCATCATCAAATCATACCTAGAAGAAAGAACCTACAAAGTAAACTTCTTAGGAGCAACAACTGGATCACGGAACATTACAGCAGGAGTACCACAAGGCTCTGTCTTATGACCAATACTCTATAATTTATACACGGCAGACTTACTGACCGCACCCCATATCGTCACCTCCACATTTGCAGATCATACAGCAATTTTCACTTCAGACAAAAACTTAAAATATGCTCTACCATCACTACAAAGACACCACAACACAGTGGATCAATGGATGACAGACTGGCGAAAAAAAATCAACATAAACAAATCAACAACAATTCACTTCACCAAACGTTACGAAAGAGTACTGATTGCTCCAGAATTACAACATCAAGCAATACTAATAGAACCACTAACCAAATATCTCGGAGTATATCGCGATCGTAGACTCACTTTCAAACACCACCTCACCACCATAGCTAACAAAGCAAATCGCCCCATACGCAATGTTCAGAAGTCCAGTACTCTCCATTAAAACTAAATTGCACATATACAAGATGATGATTCGCTCCCTGCTTCTGTATGCAGCACCAGTCTGAAAAAATGCAGCTAAATCCTATATTGGCAAACTACAAAAAATTCAGAATTAAGCAGCGAGAATTATAACCGGACATTCAAGAGACACCACAATCATTCAACTTCACGACGACTTAGACTTACCATATCTCGATACCATAATAAACATTATGGATGCACATTTTTGGAGGAAAGTCCAGCATTCAAACCAAGATCACATCTCAAACATTGGAACGCTACCTGCACAACGACATCTCTACAAAATGCCAAAACCTCCATAACAGATCACATTCTCATAGAAACAATCAACAAATAAAAAATACCAATTCTCAAGATAGGAAATTACTACATTTATTCAAAACAGCCTAAATAACTGAGTGATTAAGTTAACCTACAACAGAGGACAAATTACATCTCTCTTCCTCTCCTCTTCCTTATCCTTCTCTCCCTCCCCCCAACCTAATACATCTACAATTCCTTTATATTCACAGTAACCAGAGAAGCGACAGCTGCTTCCCTGTCATTACAAATACGACATATTTTTAACCGACAAATTACAATCACATGCAAGGCAAGAGCTCACGCTCGGTACTTTTTTCATTTAAAAACCCGCCATGACAACGAAACGAAACAAAAATGCAGCAGACAGCATAACAGCAACCCGAGCCAAAAGCTAATCAGAGAACAGCTTCCACCACGCAAATCCGATCACGCCATTAGCTCAAGCTAACAGACAAGCAGAAAACAGTTCCACCATGCACATCCTAGGACACCATTTTCTCAAGACCACAACCAATAGGAAGACAGCTTTTCTTACGATCAGCATATAAATACAGGTCGAATACACATGTACAAGAGTCGCAGTAGCCAATGGATAGAGGCTCAGTCACTTGGCATTCTTGGAGGGGTGTTGTTATCTTAGTTTTTCTGTTTCAAAAGTCTCAGCTCTGAAGATGAAAGCTGATAATGAAAGCTTAGCTATCCAGTGAAACCTATTCTGGCAGCAATCCCGAGAAAATTGAATTAAGAATTGTAGATAACATTGGCGGCACAAGGCAATCTGGGGCCAGAGGCAAGTGCATTTGGTTGACTCCTTTTCGCGAACAAAATCGTGACCGCACACTGCTACTATTTTCCATAATACCCTTATTTACGTTATTTCGAGCCCCTCGGAAAGCTGGGAAATATAAGCTATGCTGGATAATGAATATTGAGATTGTGAGCATACCTTTCAACCATCCGACTACAGGCAAGCGCACAAGTAAGAATCCTGAGACGGCATAGTTATTGCGTCAATGACCACCATTGAGGTGTTCTACTGATTCATCATAACGAGCAATTAAGGCGTATGCGTGAACAAAAGTCTATGTACTATATTTTAACATGACTCATACAGTGTTGTTCCTGCATATGCCTAAAATATTCATTTGTGGAGACCGGCGTACAGTGGGACGAACTCCTTCCCACAAAATACGGCGTAATTAATACCGTCGTAACGCTCAGGGTTGGATCTTGGTCTGCGCCGATAGTTATGTCATCTGTTTCACATTCAAGTACTATACGGGATAGAGCATGATTCATCTTAACGAAAGCGCTAAAAAGAAGCAACGGTTTAACGGGTTGCTTATATCACAGGAGATTTCTTCATAAGTTCGGCTATCGTTAGGTAAATTAAATGGGTTAATGAGTTCTCCCCAGGTACAAAACAAACAGCGTTTCTTCCAGGAGACTTCATTCCTGAGGCTCAGGGGATACTCACGAAAATTATTAATGCATTTTGATCCTAATCTGTCAAAAATATAAAACACCCATCTGTATGCCTTACTGTTCCCTAGCATTATGTTGTACTTCTTTATTTGCCCTTAAAAGTAACGTGAACATTATGTGCTATTGTATTAGGTAGTGAACGAAAAAGTTTTATAAGTTAACTTAAAGTCAATTTAAGAAACAACAGATTTTAGTAAGAACGCCATAAAAAAAATCCAAATAAGTGCTGCTATCTATGCGGATAACAAGAGAGTTACTACTTGTACAACTTCTCCATAAAATAGAATTGAATTTGGAAAATAGCAGATGTGATTTTAACTCAATATTAAAAGGAAAGCTGACTTACAACGCTTTTCCTTTCACTACATACTATACGAATTTCAGTATATGTGTGCGTAATACAAGTGATAGAAAAGTGAAAATCAAAGCTTTTGAAATCAAGACTAACTTGCTTGTTTCTGAAGCAAATGTAATTTCTAAGAAATGTTTGGAAGACTACACTTTAATTTCAAAAGCAAACTTCCAATGTGTCTGAAGCGTAAAGTATGTGTCTTAACTGTAATGATGTACGGCTGCGAAACTTGGACATTGAATGCGCAAACGACTCAAAGATTGAGAGTCACACAAAGAGCAATAGAGAGGTGCATGCTAGGAATAACCAGGAGGGACAGGAAGAGAAATGAATGGATTCGCGCACAAACAAAGGTAGAGGATGTAATCAAGACTGCGAAGAAGATGAAGTGGAGATGGGCCGGTCACATAGCTACACGAACAGATGGAAGGTGGACGACAAATGTACTACAGTGGATTCCTAGAGAAAAGAAACGACCGAGACGACGTCCAAATGTAAGATGGGTAGATGAAATCAAGCGTTTTTCAGGAGCTACATCGATGAGGATATCAGCAGACCGAGATATGTGGAAAGAAAAGAGGGAGGCCTTCATCCAGCAGTGGATAGAAAACGGCTGAATATGATGATGATGATATATATATATATGTATGTATGTGTGTGTGTGTGTGTGTGTGTGTGTGTGTGTGTGAGTGTACCTAAGACATAATCTGAGGACACACACCTAATTTTTTTACATGAATGTGAGGACTTTTCTGAAAACGAGGACATCAAAAAAGTCCTCAGATCCAAAGAAGCTCAGAATCGCATTCTACGCACAATTTTATGTATTTCTCTCCCAGTTCCAATTGTTTTGAAGATGGTCCTCACATTCAACGTTACGCATCATTTTTTCTAGTTCAATTTCTGTGCCCCAGATGTCACTTTAATCGTTTTTCACACAAGTTGTGTATGTCCGAAATCTTACATTGAATTCGCGGACCCGAGGAATACACACGCTTCATACACAAACCGTCTGAAATGCTGCGCAGCATGTGAGGACTTCTACACTGACCAATCAGATACCTGAAATTCAAACTTTTCAAAGGCTGCGCACACTGAGAGTCGCAGTGACACACGTTGAATTCGAGGACCATCGAATACACGTGCGTGACAATGGACGCTGAATCTGAGGACTTCAAAACTGACCAATCACGTAAAAGAATTTCAAACTATTTAATTATGATGCACATTCAGAGTCGCAGTCACCAAACGCGATTAAGGAACAAAGCAAATACACACGCATGACAACGTACGCTGATTCTGAGGACTTCAAAACTAACCAATGAAGATATATTTTTTTAATAAAGGCTTTTGCCGATTTATTGAAACGTATTTTGCTTAAGCGCCTTCGAACAAAATATCTACAGTGTATCTCAACCCACAGATGAACAAGAAATAAATGGAGGCGGGGATACTGATGAAAAGAGAAATAACATCATTGATTATTTCTGGGGGCCGCAGTGACTTAGAGGCATTGATTTGTAGGATGGAAGTTTAGTTGTAGTTTATTATATACATACTTTGGGGAAGCCAGGTAATTTCCTCCCTTCTAAGCTTTCCCTTCCCTGCCTCTAAATTTAACTCTATCTTCCCAGTCTGGGAAGATATCCTCACCCCCCAGCTTAAATAGTTTTTTTTTTTTTAATTTGTGTTCCAGCAATTCGATTGACCAAAGAAATTGTCTCCAAAAATGTTATATGGCGAACAAGTATTAGAATGCAACTTTCCAATGTTAAGTCAAATCTTAAGAAATCTCTACATGAAAATCAATGTTCCCCCGATTTCTTATGCCAAGTGTGAAAGGGGAGTTTCGAATTTGAACTTGTAAGGTATTGTGTCTATCTCTATTAAAACCCTGGAATCATCTCTTTTCATCAAAGTTAACTGGTCTAACTTCTTTTAATGTAGAAGAGTATGCTACTAAGTGAATAAAAACTTATCATTCAGCGAGTGACAAACCGCCTGGGAAACAAGTGTTTGTTTTGAACCGGCCTCAAGTTGGGGTAAGGTAAAAATACAGTATTACCAGGTGTGTAAATATGAAACCGGAATTTGTGCAAGACGGCGTTAGCTGTCACTGTGGTTACCGTAAAACTGCGTCCTTGGCGCCACTTGCTTGTTTTGACTGCTGATAACGATTTGTAACTCACAACCAGACAAGTTTCATGTCATAGTGTAGTGTTTAATAGCGTTGAATATGGCACAATTTGTACCTACAAACTACGATATGCGGACAGCATTGATTTTTTGTTACCATTTGAAGAAAATTGCTGCAGAATCGCATCGCATGCTTGTCAAAGCTTACGGTGATCATGTTCTTGGTAAGTCACAGTGCTATGCGTGGTTTACAAAATTTAAAAGTGGCGATTTTGACGTGAGAACCGAAGAACGTGGAAGACCATCGAAAAAGTTTGCAGACAGCGAATTGCAAGTTTTGTTGGATGAGGATGACGCTCAAACGCAACAACAATTTGCGGATCAATTAAATGTGACACGAGAAGCAGTTTCCATACGTTTAAAACCCATGGGCAAGATTCAGAAGGTGGGAAAATGGGTTCCACATGCATTGACTGAACGACAGCAGGAAAACCGAAAAACCACTTGCGAAATTCTGCTCGCCAGGTACAAAAGGAAATCATTTCTCCATCGAATTGTGGCTGGTGACGAAAAGTGGATCTATTTCGAGAATCCTAAGCGTAAAAGATCATGGGTAACTCCAGGAGAACCGTTGACATCGACTGCAAGACCAAAACGCTATGTACGGAAGACAATTCTTTGTGTTTGGTAGGATCAGAAGGGAGCGATCTATTATGAACTGCTGAAACCTGACGAAACCGTTAATACCCAACGTTACCGACAACAAATGATCGATTTGCATCAAGCTTTGCGTGAAAAACGACCAGAATATGACCAAAGACACCATAAAGGGATTGTGCTTCACGATAATGCACCCTCCCACACAGCAAAACTGGTCAAGGAAACAATTGCGACGTTTGGCTGAGAAATCCTTCCGCATGCGGCTTACTCACCTTCCGATTTTCACTTATTTGCATCCATGGGACACGCACTTGCTGACCAGCGCTTCACATCTTACGAAAATGTACGAAAATGGCTGGATGACTGGTTTGCAGCACAAGAGGCACAGTTTTTTTTTTTTTTTTTTTTTTTTTTTTTTTTTTTTT
>JAGDQP010062613.1:0-11853 GCA_022664845.1 Lepisma saccharinum
CCCCCCCCCCCCATCAGGGGGGGCATTTCAACTTTGGGGGGTCCAGGGCCTCCACAGCTCCCCAGGGATCGGCGCCCTTGCTTACAACTGTGATGAATTTACACCATAAATCATTCTCTGCTGCATGAGTGTCAAAATAACGAAATGAAAGAGGTACCCTGAAGGAGTTACTAAAATCCAAACATAATGTGGAGTCAATCGGTGGAGCAGTAAATTCTAAAGATGATATTCTTACGATTATTCTACAAGCACAATAATCATCGTTGTAGCCATGTATACTGCAAAGTTGGTTTAGTCTTCTTGTAAATATTAATTCTTATTTTTTCATACTTCTGTTGTACATATGTTATAAACTGTGTTGTTTCCCATTCCGCTGTAAGTTCACTTTTCAAAGATGCTCTTATATATAATAATATTTTCTTCGAGTTCATGTTTCAGTTCCAAAGAAGGTATTTAATCCAAGTTTTTCCTGGGCTCTTTTTCATTAGGCTGTCGGAAAAGATTTCTCATTTCTCTTAGTTCTCCACACACCAAAACATTTAGCGAGGTTTATCCATTTTAACACAAATATTCCAGCGATATTCTTGGAACATTGCAAATAATACCGGGGATATCTCCAGAAATATAAAGTATACGTGGAATATTCCTAATATATTCGCGGGTAATAAATATCATCATTAAAATAAAATAAGGTGCTTGCGAATTTGGTGTTTTAAAGCTAGAGGCAGTGTTCGATTTGTTAAAAATTACGAGGGGATCCTAAAACTAGTGGTTGCTGGGAAGTTCCTACATACTCCGTGTTTTGGTAAAAATACGAAGATTTTATCCCTGGTTGGGGTGGTATTCGGAATCAACAAGCGGGGATGAAATCCTCACGCACCAGAGAAAATCCCCGGCATACCCCTGGCAAATCGAACTCTGTCTAGAGTGATTAAATGGGTGCAGAAATTATTGGAAACTGAAATATAATCTACATACATGAATATTTCTAAAATCACCTGAAGTCGTGCGTTGGCATATTCCATGTATAAACCAGGAAGTTCCTGACAAAGCTCATTTGCCTTGAGGAATATTCGTGGTTTATAGTGGGTATGCTCTATCAAAAACTCCGACTTCTAGAATTTAATTCTAGTTTCTTTTTATACTTTTTAACTTAAGAGCGGCTCAATTCATAGATCTTATCTCTTTCTGCTAATTTATAAGATCTGGGATCCGAACTTAATTGCATCTACCTTAAATAAGTAATTTTTACCGAACAAACGTAAGTGATAATGACCAAAATACTCTCTTCCAGACTTTTATGAAATCACAGCCGGGAGGGGCATCCGTTTTTGCGAAATGATTTTTATTTTGTCGTACATGCAGATGAATGAAACACATAAATGTATAATAAAAATTCATAAAAGTAAGGCAAGATTAAAAAAATGTAAAATCAAATGAAATTAATAAAATTAAAGCAAAATTTTTACAACTAAAATATAATTAAACAAAATGTTATTTAAAATTTTTGTGTGATAGGCTCTTTCTTAAGAGACTGAAATATTCCTTAGCAAGATATTGCAGAAGACGAAGAGGAATATTAGAAAACAGAAAACGTTCACAAACGTAAAGAAGAGGGAAGAAATAATTATTGGTCCAAAAAGCAAGACAGAGCAAATCATGACAATTGTTAGAGACATGATATGTACAACAGCTTCAGATATTTAGAAAACATATTAGACGCGAAAAAGTGGAGATGGGAATAGTAGAAGCCAAATAAGTTTCGCTGAGAGAAAGGTTATTATTTTCTATGAACCGATCAATTGTTACAAGAAAACAAAAACTTGGACTAAACGGAAGATTGATGAAAGACAGTTGAAAACTTTCGAAATGTGGATATTCAGGAAACTGAACGAAAACGTTTAGGTGTATAAGGTTCCTAATACAAACTACAGAAAACAAATAGGAGAAAGGATAGCAATATTTGAGATAACCACGGACAGGAAATGATAGAACTTAGTATATATTGAAAAAGATGAAATACAAGGAATTTACTGACGAGTAAAGAGGAAGAGGAAGAAAGAGGACCAAACCTTTTGCACATCACAGAAATATTTTATGGAATATCCTCAGAATATTCCAGTAAAGTGAAGGAATATTTCTAGGATATTCCTTCCATTCTACGAATATCTGAATATCCTGAAAAAAAAAAAGCATACACCATTACAATATGGCATAGCATATTTCAAGTTTATTCTAAGTACATATGTATGATGGCTATTTTCTGTGGATTTCTCAGAATATTCTCGAGGTAATCCGACCTAAAATATAACCCTAACATTCTCAGAAAGATATGTCACGAATATCGGGATCTAATGTCAAATATAATGAGACATTATACGGTTATTTAAAATCAAAATAAGTGAATCCTCGAATATTCTGTATGAAAAAAATCTTTAACGAAATACAGAAAGAGCAAAACTAAAATATTTTTGGACGGCTGGGTCTGTATTGGTAGAATAGTACTACTCATAAAAGAAAATAAACTCAATTGTTATATTCAAGTCGAAACTTAATTCTCTTCAGCCTTAATCTAAATATTTGTCCTCTTTCAATCTCTTGTAAACTACTGATATTCCGGGGGTCTATCAAACTCATACGAGCACAAATAAACAAGTATTAAGTAGAAACAATCACTGACCTGGAAACCTCCGCACCAAAGTTGATGATCGATATAATTTCGCGGAACATCGAACCCAAACCTCCAGAGAGCGCCTCTGGCAGGTGGATCTTTAAGCCGTCCATGTGTGGAGATTTCAACGACTGCCGCAAGCAGTAACAGCACCACACGCACCATACCTTCTGTGTTTCGGTGCACCACTTTCACTAGCTACAAAACAACAGAACTCTTTTTTCTTTCTCCAGCCGTAGGGAATCACTCCACATACCCAACTAACCTACAAGTGTCATATGCACTAGCGCTACCCTGCGGCAGAAAGCAGAATCTTCATTCTCCTCCTCCTCTGACAATAGCTCCCCCTCCTCTCCTTTACATGTTATTATAAAATTTACAAGGAAAATCCAAAAAAAGGCGTCGGATTCTTTCCCAAGAAGGAAGAAAGGAGTAACTGGTTTTTTGCTCTGGCATTGAAATTATTTATGTGTGAATATCATGTGTTTATTCTGCACGGAAATATAAGAGAAGGCAGATCATATGTGAATGTATTGAAATTCAATTAAATTAACATTCCATACATTTGCTTTGTGTTATTCAGGGCATAATTAGAGAGAAACCTCTTCCATGGTTTCTATCCTGAGAACCTTGACTCGGAGTAGGATTTCAAAAAACTGTGATTTGATACTTTAGAGGACGTTTATCTAATACTGATTGGGTCTATTTAAAAGAATAGTTAAAAAGAAAAATTGATCATTTCGTCTGAACAATATCACTGAGAGAGCAGTGGAAAAGCCAGAGTACGATGCTTGTAACCAGAATTTTGATTCGATTGTTCTTTATTCCTCTTTCTCCTTCTTTCTTTGCATTTTCGTTTAGTGTATGTGTCACTACCTCGACTTCTTCCCCCCCCCCTCTCTCTTTCTTTCTTTATCTCTCTGTCGTTGTGTTTGTGTATGTGTTCCTCAGTGGGATATACTCTCTGATTAACTGCACTCAGCTGTTTGTTGCAGCAATAATTGAATATCCTGGAATAGTATATAAACCCGTTTAAAATCTAAGAAAGTTGGGTGGTATAACGAGTAGGCGTAATGTAATTTATAATGGATGGATGAAAAGAAACAATATTTCACAATAACGTCCAACAATTTTTACACATGATTCTACACGCTAAAAAATAAGTCTAAAGTATATGTTTTGCGTTGCATTGCGTTTATGTTAAAAATTATTGAATATATGTTCTTTTAATTTTCGTCCAGTTATCATTTTACATCGCTAGACAACCATTTCATTTTTTCCGTTCAGATTTTCACTATTCGTCTCTATTTTACTTCCGAAAGGTAACTGTGTTAGCGCTTCGCGGCTACAACATTCCATTTACGCTGCAATTGTACACTTCGGGTCATGTACATGCACTTACTGTTCTGATTACATTTTTTTCAACTTTTGCCTCTTTTTGCTGTTTACAAGCAAAGCTACACAATTCCGTAAACAAGTCAGAATAGATTATTTTTCCATATAGAGTACAACTCCGTTAAGCCTGCCCCCTCTAACTCGGATGTCCGGATAACCCGAACTTAAATTACTTGAATGAAGTTATGAACCACTTGGAGCAACAGGCGGATAATACACCGACCGAACTTCTCATGTTGAAGCGGGTGTGAGATCGGGCCACACACAAGCGTTATTCAAAACTAAAGTAGCACGAGCTCTTTCTCCAGTAAGTAAACTTTTCAATTTGTTGTGCTGTGTAGCCATCAATGTACTACAGTAGAACCTCTGTTATCCGAAATAAAGGGGGCGGAGGTCATTTCGGATAACCAACATTTCGGTTTAGAAAATGTGTATTTTTTCAAAGTTTAAAGTGAAAAAATTGGAGACAATGATAAAAAATACACTTTTAGATTACGTATATAAGAGACTTTTCATAAAGCTGTAAATGCTTGTACAGAAGGACAACTTCTTATACAACTAAGTTTACTGTTCTTTTTTTTTTAAAAAAAATCTATTTCTTTCTGTTAGCATTTCAAATTCTATCATTTTAGATTTCTTTTCTTTTCTTTTTGCTGTTTCGGTTAAACGCTATTTCGGTTAACAGAGGTTTTACTGCACTGCATACTGTAACTGTAAGTACAGTATTTATTTCATTAATATGTACTATTAGTTATGTTTTTCTTAACTTTACCGATATTTTGCCATAATCTCCGGATAACCCGAATTTTCGTTATCCCGGACCGGCCTCGGTCCTAATAGATCCGACGTAACGAGGTTCTACTGTATACGCATTTTGAAATTCCACACAGTTGACACAATCAGTTAGCGTTGGGTGAATTACTGCCTCGAAAGGCGCTACGATCGGTTTTCATATATCGTCTGTTCCGGGTAATGGCCAATCACTTTGCACTTTCTAGCAAGTAAGAAACCTTCCGTATTTAAAGCAAATAACACACTTTAAACAAAAATCGCAGTGCACATCTTACATTGTACACTCTTCTTTACTTACCCAGTTAAAAAAAACTGGGAATTTTAAACTAAAAGCAATGTGGCAAACACATATGACAGCTTTGAGATCAATTTACATTTATGGCCTTTCTTTAAAAGTATTTTACTAAACTTGAAAATTATTTTACTCCGCCTGTATAATTTTGCTTACTACACATTGTGGAACAAGATAATAATCTCCATTCTGCCTGTAATTGATTTTTCGGCGACGGAAGACTTAAACGCGCCTTAATTTTATTTATAAATGTTAGATGTCACTGCCAGCAAAACGTCTTATTTGCTAGAAGAGAGGACCAAAGAAATCCTTAAGAATATCTTTTCACAGTTTTGAATCTCTCCTATTGATACGAAACCATGTTTCATGTTAACTCTTAATCTGTCTCCAGTTATGATTCTGTAATAACACGATAAATTAGAAAAGCTACAAATGTTAAACTAAAAGAGATATTACAAATTGTTAAGCATACAAATAAAACAAATCTTTACAACGAACATCATTATAATGAAATTTCCGTTAGAACGAAGTTTCTCGAAATCCCCACCAAAACATCATTTACTCTGTGTTAAAAATTATTCATTACAGTGAACGTATTTATAACAAAATTCTCGTTACAGCAGAGTCCATTTTTTTTAATTAGCCACAGTGATGGGTCTATTACCCACTGAAAGGGTTACGCCCTTTTATTGGGATGAATCCATTTGCATAAAATCTAATCCCTCTTTACAATGAAATCTATATTATTAAACCGCAAAAGTGAGATATTTTCCGTTCGTTCTCGTGTATAACCCATAACTTATCTTTTAGAGTCGCGTTATATCTTTTAATTTTTTTTTAAGCTTGCCAGATGTACTGGTTACGAAGTTGGTCATAAATAGTTATTTTATTCAGCATCTCCATCTAGCGAGCTCCTTTTAAACGAATGTTTGAAAGGTAGTACAACATGACACTAAAATACAACATTACCTAAAATAAAATAAACGAAACGTGATTAGTCCCTCATTTTTAGTTTGGTAAGCAAAGAGCGTGGTTGTGTTTCAGTACACCTTTTTGGTGAATGTTGATGCGAATATTGAAAAGAAACGTCAGCTGTCCATTGAAATTAGTCTTAAAATGATTAAACAGGTTAACAATGCAAGAAAGAAGGCAGACATTCCTAATGAATTTGATATTTCTGCAATAAGTACCCGGGACGCATTGAAATAATATATATTGTAGAAAAGCTTGAAAAATCTCAGGGAAATATTCTTGATCTCCAATACAGTGTTCATTACAAAGAATTTTGGTTATAACGTAAGTAAAATCGGCGGTTCTATAAAATTCGTTATAACTGGATTTTATTTGTACCAAAATCTTGTCTCTGTAGTCTGAGACAAAAGGTTTAGTCATAATAATTTATTTAATTTTGAGGCTTTATTTGGAAATCATAAAGGAAATTACGTCAGCACAAAGAGTAAATCAGTCTACCCTGACCACTAACTCACCTGCGCTCGTTAACGCTGAGTCCATTTAAATATATGTTGTGAAGATGCAAAAGGGAGCCTTTGTTAATAAGTAGTAAAAAAGAAGTTTCTTTTTTTCTAAAAAAAAAAAGATAAACAAAACGTGACCTGGACGGGAATTGAATCCCGACCAGCGATCCACCGGTTTCCTGCCTACGCAAAGTATGCAACTACCAGGCAACGCTTACGAACGGTTCTATACCGTTCATGATGTACTTGAGCACATATCTCATAGATGGCAGTGTGATCAGATGGCGCTACTTCCATTGTAATTTCTCGTACCGAGCCTCTCCTTTTATCTGATACGCTCACAAATGTATTATTTGACATTTCATTCCCAACTACATCTCATTATGCGATGAAGGGCCAATTGTACAGAACACATTAATCAAAAATTAGCTTAATCCACGAGTCATATTTATATGTAGAGAATTACCATTCTCGCAGTTTCTTTCCTGCCACCTAGTGTCAGCCTAGCCGAATTAGTAATGAACAGGATTAGGATGTTTAGGTTCGCACCATTTTCTTGTAGAGCAAGTTAGAGGTCTCTAAAGGAGACCAATGTGTAAAACGTGCTTCCAGTTGAAAATGGAGGTAATTTTCCTGCAACTTTTTACCTTTTCTGTGACCTTTTCTCCCCTTTTTACTGCTACAATTTAATATTTTTACACCAAATTTTATTATTTAATATACTTTTAATTTTTTTTTAATTGCAATTTGCATGTTAGTGAACACAGGATTGAAGACAAAGCGCAAAGCACACTTCTAACAATGGAGAATTCTAGTCACTGACACTTGCTCAAAGTAATTTGGCTCTACTTTTCTATCTGTAAAACAGCATCGGTTGTAACAAATTTAACGTATTTTGCGTAGGCCCTGAACCGAGTGCACAGATATCGTGTAAGGAGTCTACTAATGTATGTTCATTGCATAATAACTTATAATAATAACGTATTCTGTAACTGTAAAATAAATATACCAGACCAAACCCTTCCGCCCCCCTTTTGCCCCCTTTTTGGTATTATTTTAGCACCTTTTCCCTTCTGAAAATTGCCTCTAAAAATCCTAACCCTGGAAATGAAATAACTCTAGTATTCGATGATCGTCTCTGGGTTCAATTTTAAAACCGAAAAAAGCCTGGAGTTCAAAATGAGCATCGGATACAACATCTTATAGGTCCACAAGAGATTAAAAGCGTAATATCGTGCATGGTTTACTAGCAGTAATTCATTTCTAATTCTACTGGACTGACGCTAGGTGGCATTATAAATAAAGACCGAACGGGAATTCACTACTTATAATAATTTTGTCTATGATTTGTAGACTAACTCGTGGATTATCTTAAACTGACTGACTTGTTTTAATCTGACTTGTAGTGATGTTTGTGACCGGTGATAAAGCATTATAAGTGCCTAAAGCTTGGGAAATTTATATTACAGTTTTCCAAGCGGAAGTCCTGGCAATTCTTAACTGTCTGCACCTATGCAAGGAACATATCCTTATTTCCTCTGATAATCAAGCAGCTTTAAAAGCAATACCGTCCTACCGAGCTACTTCGAAACTTGTTTGTCAATGCGTCAAACTCCTGGAAAGCCTTTCTCGAAGAAACTCCGTCGAACTAAGACCAGGACAAAGCGGTTTTTATGGGAAAGCCGATCTCCTGCCTAAAAATGGCGTTAGCTAAATCTCCAATGGACCAGAACCTAACTCGGCAATCAGGAAATCTTCAATTAAAACCGCAATTCATCAATGGACCAAGGGGGAACACCGGAGACCATAGGCATGACAAGATCATGAGACCGATCTTGTGGCTAAAGGTCTTTGGCAATGAAATACACACTGACTGATTTCAGGTTTCAAGACCAGAACATGGACAAGGCCACGAATCTGATCTTGGGGAACAAGATCTGAACACCGGTCTAGTTGTGCAGGCACGACTCATAGGACATTAGCTGTAGTAGAATTGTGAAATATGCATTTAGGTCTCGTGAACGTCATTAATCTGAGATATATGAGGCGGTTGATTTATCCAATGCTCAGTGTTATCAAACACGGTTTCAATATGTCCCACTTTTGACAAATAATTCCATTATTTTTTCCTAAACCTTTAGTAGGAAACCAGAGTGAACGCAAATATTTATATAATGATGTAAGTAGCGGTACTAATTTTATTTCTTTTGTTTCTTTCTTTACATAAAACCCCTGACATATCTGCATCCCAGCAAACTACAATGTCGTGCGTGGTTGTCTGTCTTTCAGGAGAGAATCAATGCTACTCTCTTCAATAATAATGATTTTTACATTCTTTTCTTTAGTTCACAATGTTTCGTGGTGTCTTCGAATCTTTCAACGTTAATTTAACTCATTTCCCGACGTCATACAATGTTGAAATTTTACACTGCGAAGTAAGTTGGGTGACAATACAATATGCCATTGTTACTTTCATATATTTCCATATTTCAAAAAGTATATTTTAATATTTTTTGACTTCTTTATTTTCTTCTTTATGTCTTTCGACTTGTTGCAGAACCCCTTAGGATTTGGGTCACAAAATATTAGCTTGAGAAAAAGGTTACCGAACACAGAAATATTTCTTAAAATTAATAAAAGGAACTTTTAAAGACATAGGTCTACTTTTCTTAAACAATTCGTACTAAAAATAAAATAAAAAAAGCATGGGACGCCCCAATTGAAGAATTTACAAAGTGAATATATATGAGAGCCCTACCCACATGCTTTTCTTTTTAGTCGTGCATAAACATTTTTTTACGGAAGACCGAGACGTCTTTCGGAGGACAATATCAGAAGGGATCTTCGAGAAGTACGTGTTTGTGATGAAAATTGGCTTGATCTTGCCCTGGATAGATCCCGATGGTCAACGTTTGTTACTACGGCGATGAACTTGAGAGTTCCGTAAGCAATATAGTAAGTAAGCAAGTAAGTACGAATTTTTTTAAAGAAAAGTATTCTTTATCCACCCCACCCCCCGGTCTAAATCAAGGATTTAAAAGTTCGACAGAACCTGGAGAAAATTGGATTCCACACCACTACTTGTTCAAATTGCACTAAACTTTGTTGGTGCCTTCACTTAACTATTAAAAGACTAAAAGTAGTATCAAAATAGACATTCATTGTCTATATTTCATGCGATAACTGATAAACACATTTTGGTGTCTCGAATCCAGACTGTTCGACGAGGCATTTTAAACTTGCGATGGCTGTATCAAATTTAAGATCATGAATTGACTTGTTGCGGCAGATGCGTTTAGTAAGCTTGAATTAATACATATTAGAATAGATTTTCAATAAAAAATAAACACTTTTGGCAGTTATTTTTACCGTTAGGTAATTCACTTCAGTGAACAAAGTAGTACGATAATAAACCATTACTATTATTTTCGTTTTGTTTTAAAAATGTAGTGCCTGGTACCATAATTTTAGAAACAAAAGTATATTAATAACCTCAGATGTTTTCAGTTAATACCTAAAGATTTCAGAAAACACTATTGGATTCGTAAGTTTGTCACTAAAATTTGTTCATTCGAGAAGAGACTAGGAAAAATCCATGGGACTGGCATCAGGGCTTTTGTCAGGAATGGCATGAAACGGAATAGCACAAAATCCACTTTCTTGCTCTATGTTCCGGTAAAACCGAACGGATGATCTGGCGGTGTGGCTTCACGCTTTGTCCATGTGGATCTGCACCTGGCTAGTGCTGGCTTCGTATAAACGACGGATGTCTTTTCAAGGGTCATGATGGCTTCGTGGGAGTAGACAGAGTTCGCCTTGATATTTGTTTCAACCTTACGGATGGTCAGCTTCCCCATGTATCCGAAACCATGATTCCCCGTGGAAAACTTTCGCGACAGTGACGGTAGAACTCTTTTCGTCCCTTTCCGGTGGTGTCACAATACGTAATTTCCCGAATGTGACTATTACGTGTTAGATAAATATACGCCTCATCCAATCTGATCACGTACTGATATTTTGTCCCTGCCAGGCGTCGTTCACACAGTTTGTGGAAGTTGGTTTTGTGTTCCGCAATGTGGCGGGGGAGCAGGCTGTGAACCAGGCCCTTATGGATGCACCGCAGGTCAACCGTCAAGATGACGACGAATGATATAGCTGTGTCACGTTTAACTTCTGGGCCATACCACATTGGGGTAGCAATCCACCGAACCTCATGGGCTACACTTTGTGGTCAGTGTGAATCCATCTCTTTCACAGTGGTCAATCCAATGGTTAAACTACGTTCCTTGTTCGGTTTTACTATTCGAGTATACGAAAAATATGCGTAGAAGACGTTCTCTTCCAAATACCGGTTCTGCACGATCACGAAAACCCCATTTCCACGCGTGGTATAGGTGAGAGTCCACACAACTGCGCTTCCAGTGTCCAGGTTCTCGGTGTGGTACGTCGGTGGTAGTAGTGTTGCCTAATCGGTCGGATATCGATCATCCTTCTGTAGAAAGAAGTGTAATAGTAGTTTTCAGATTTAAAACTATTCTTCTGTCCCCTTTTTTAATCACCATTACGCAGCACGACAGTGAAGTGATTCTGATGGGAGACAAGTTGCCGACTGAAACCGAATTCAATAAGTGCTGCCTTACGAATGAATTTCCATATCAAAGGCTTTTACTAGGAAAAGGATGATCGTCATAGATATAATATCTCATCTACGCAACTTTGCATTTTGCAGCTTTTAAAATTAAATCTCGATGTAAAACTAGAATAGCTTTCAGATTGAGGGCAGCAGGATTTAATCGATTTCAATTAAATTTACTGACCGTATATTACAAAAGTTTCTGAAACAATCTAAATTCTTACTTGTTTTTATTCGTGCAGTTCGGACGTGTGTCAAGTTAGCATACACACATTTAGCCAACACGACGAAAATAATACAATCGTTAGTGCTACGTTAGTGCTGGTTAGTGCTAGCATCCCAGCGTTAGTGCTGCAATAGACAAAAAATTAGAGTGACTTTTTTGTTGTATGCCAACTTGACGTCAAGTTAGCATACGCATATGTCAAAATTAAAGCACTAACGAAAGTAACTATACCAATCGTTAGTGCTACGTTAGTGCTGGTTCGCGCTAGCATCCCGGCGTTAGTGCTGCAATAGACAAAAAATTAGAGCAACTTTTTTTTATGTATGCCAACTTGACGTCAAGTTAGCATACGCATATGTCAAAATTAAA
>JAGDQP010062614.1:0-11853 GCA_022664845.1 Lepisma saccharinum
AACTATTTCTTTCACGGTCTCTTTCGTAAGTCTGAACCTTGTAAAGAAATCAACATCATTCCAATTTTTTAAAATAGTTTGGATGTCTCCGGATTGTTAAAATGCGCCTCAAATTTAAGTATTCTAAAAACATTTTATCACCTCCTCGTACGAAGAGGATGAATCTGAAATCACATCCAACATATTTCACAAAATGTTTTAAACCCAACAGTTTGCGTGCAATTTATTAGAACCAATTCATAAGTTCCCAGTCATAGTCATCGAGCTGTACGTAAATGATACTGGAGTGGCTACTTAGTGTTGAAAGATAGATGCCAGAGCAAATATTTAAACTCGTTTGTCCACTTCCAGTCCGATCCAATGTGAACTAATATATATAATGGCAACGCCCTAGCCGAGCTAGTCTACCGGTTCCCGTAAGATCACCGAAGTCAAAAGCAGCTCTGGGTCTGGTCAGTACTTGGACGGGTGACCGTTGCAGTACTCCAGATGGTGTTGCCTGTTTCGGCGTCCACCCAGCGTCGTGAGGCCAATTGGGGAGCTACCTGAATAAAGATGTATCGATCACAGTTGAGAGCTTCGGCTCTCCTCTCCCAGCACGTCTGGTCAGCGTGGGAGCAATAGACCACCTCCTTCCTCTGGGAGAGGCCTCATCCAGTAGTGGATTGAATATGGCTGTGTATTATATATATAAGTTTCTTAACCGCACTGAAGTTCACGCATTAAAAAATTTGAGAACTTTCCTGACCGTATAAAAATAAACAAGGAAAAGTAAAAACGAATCACAATATAGCTAATATTGTTTCATATGTGATCTTTGTGTGTTAATTCATTAATTACATTACACTTATTTCAATGCGTTTTCGTTTTACCGGTAGCTTAATTATTGTGTGAGAAATTGTTTTCCTGTTTCCATTATAGAACAAAATACTGCAGCCTTTAACGTAATGTTCATTGCATCTTAAGGAGTTTGTTTAATAATGCATCTTTGGTTAATTCGAATTTTGGATAATTCGAAATTTTTCTTATCCCCTTGTAGTTCAAATTAAAGAAAGCCTACTTTATTTCGCTACCACGATAAACATACTTTTTTTTTAATATTCCAATTCTCGTATCCGGCATTTTTCAAAATTATTGCCTACCGAGAAAATGCCCGAAAAGTGGAATGCAAATCCAAAAGAAAATAATTTGGGATGACTTTTAAACACATTCCATTAATAAAATTCTTTGCACGTATGGTTTTTTATGGTACCATGTGGTGGGCCTTGGACTTATACCCTGCCAATATCCTTCACACCTCTTCTCCATTTATTAGTACAGGCGGATTATAAATCAGATACATGTAATAAGGGGGACAATATTAATGTTTTTTTTCTTCATAGAACTGGTGCTAAGGCCATCGATAACAACCTATTAACAGTCCAGAGAGACCCGTGCTTTCGCTACTTTTTCACGGTTATCTTGGAAATGTTTGAACTTAGGTAAAATTGTAAAGGACCAAGTGGAAACAGAAGAAGCTTTCGTATCAACCTGCTACTAAAGTTTTGTTTCAAATCGTTTCATTCTCATTCAAAAGATAATAAATATTTGGGGAAATATACTTTTACGCCTAAATCATCAATGTTTGGCCAGATACATCAAATTTAAATTATGACTAGTGACACGATACGTTGTGTGTACCGGCACAATTTCATACCCTCGAATCTCGTTTCGTTTTCTTGCGTGACAGGTACAGGTACAAGTGTGAAATTATTCGCAAAACCGGAAGGTAATGTTTAGCAATTACTATTGTAACTGTCAATAAACAAGGTGTAGATAAACTTCAGTTTACTGAGTGCAACAAACAAGTTAAATTTACGAAATACGTGCTGTACCTTGGAAGCACATACGACTCGAATTTCAATTAATGCTCCAGAATGACCTTTGTTCGCCGCTGAAAACTTAGCGAAATATGAGGGTTCAAAGTACGGGGAGTATGGGGTCGTGCATATTAGGCTAAAAAGACAACTTAAGGGGCTCCAGTGATAATTTGATCGTATTTGATATTAATCGACTCTAGGGAACATTATTACTGTGTTTACGGAATTTTGTTCACCGCAACATAAAACGTACGGAAATATGAAGTTTTTACCGAAAATGCGACCTTTGTGCAATCCCGTTCACTGCGCGATATTGAGCAAATTGCCCCCGAAATAATTTTATTTTGAGATATTTCGTTTTCAGTATTTCTTATTTACATCAGTTTCGCAAACTGGCTATTTCGTACCGTTTCACGTCCTCAGTGACATACTGAATTTTTGACCTTTGTGCAGTGATTCTGCCATACCCCTCTCTCGTGGAGGTGTCAGCTTCTGAACTGTCGAGTACACTAAAACCTTATTTTTTTACGGTCAAAAATAGATGGAAACCGTGAAAAACTTTACTTAGATAAACCTAATTTTGACTTTACATCCACCAAACGGAAAATCCTGGCCTAATCTCTGATTGCACTTCCAGTCCCATTATGCTTAAACGTAAGTGTAGCATAAATGATAATGTTCTTCGTAAAAAGGAGTAGATGAAAATGCTCAAAATTATTTATGTAACTTTAATTTGCATTTCACATTGTCAGTCGACCACTTTGTCAACCACGTGATATTTTTATATCAGTACCGTACCGTGAATTTTATTTCTAACCTTTACGCATCTAAACCTCAGGGCAGGATAGGGGAGGGAAAATGATGCGGGAAGGTGTCGACTAGGGCCTAAGTAGAAGGTACTTTCCCGGCATTTGCCTGCTGCGAGTGAGAGAAAAATCATAGCAAACCTGTCAGAATGGTCAGCCGTTGGGATTGAAAACACGACCTCCCGAATATTATGTCAACGATATACCACTGAGCCACGGCCGCTCGGTAATACCTTATTTCAAGTGCAACATATTATGAAATAGATATTATCTTAATTATTAACGTATTCCATTTTTTAAAATAAAATATCCCAACTTTTTAAAGGAAAGTTTTGGAAATGTCCCGTCATAAACATGAGAACCCTACTTTATGACGAATTTGTGTACCGATGGAACAGAACTCAATGAACGGCGGTGGTACTTGGGCACTTTTTAAATGTTCCTTACCACACCTTGCCGCAGAAAGAAACTGGGTAAGGATGAAAGACGGTTGTGCTTTTTACTGGCCCAAAACAAGTTAGTACCTCATTCACTGCTCTTCGCGCTCTTTGTCCTTAGTGTTATAGCTAGTGTCAGGAAGAACTTAGGGAATTGATCGAGCTTCCCTATTCCATCCTTAGGTCTAGATTGTTGGAACAAGTAAGCTATGCGAAACGTTTGTTAAACAATTTTTGGTTTTTATTTCGTTGCACTCCCGTTATAGTCCTAGTACGTTGAAGTCCAATGATTGGTCCAAGTTTTAATTTAGGAATTATGGTAAACTACGTGAAGATTAAACAAGAGTCCAAAACACGAGTGGGGGAGTCGCCGTCTTTGCGTAATAGCTAACACATCGGAGAGCTAGATTGCCGCCCCGGATTCAAATCTCGAAGAGTGTTTGATTTTAAAAAATATCTATAAAAGGAACTTTACTTTTTCTCATTGTACTTCATATAACTGCTTCCTTTTGATTCCTTTTGCGATTTCCAACATTTTACGAAGTTCTCGGAAATATTTAAGAAACGTCAGGTGAGGCTTTTTATACAGACAATGGATTCATTCCTAAAACTTTTTAACTAAACCAGCCCTCTGCTGATTCATATGTTACGCTGACAGTTGCACATATTTAGGTTCCGAAGTTAGCCTGGCGTCGTGAAAAAGTATTTGTAATGGGAACATAACACATTAAACTTCTACACGCTCCGTGTTGAAAGTGATTCTGTAAATAAAATACTCTCTATGTGTCAGTAAATTACATGTCGAAGTTGATAATATACATATTCGACGTTCATTTTCAACACTCACAGCAGCATAGTGCATAAGGCAATTGACAAGAAATCACAAAGGTGCCATCTTTAAATTCAACCGCAGATAAGTGTGAACAATTTCAACTGTACTTCAAGACGAGAAAATAAGACGTGCAATGGAAAAAAGACAGGCTGTATGAAATATCCTATGGCTACTGTAAAATATTCGTAATTCCGTTCATTAATGCAGCCTCAAATACTACGTGCCATATTCATTCTGTGAAGGTTATTTCAATCTCGATTCGTGTAAACTACATTGCTTGACTACAATTGCATTTAAACATTCTTGGTTAGATTTGCTAAGCTTGCAATTAGTTGTCACTTTTGTCAAATAAAGTTTGATTAAATTTTTTTTTTTTGCAAAAATTCTACCCAGATAAACCAGTTCGATATTCTGTTTAACTCGTCCTATTTTTAATATTTGATTGCTTGCTGTAAAGAAAATTCCAGCACCACAATTATAATGGTGCCTAGAATCAATTAAAAGCAAATTCGAACAAATTTTGAAAAGATCCTGTTATCCTCATATGTCAAAATCCCTGTTCTGATTATTTTATCGAGACGCCCTTTATTTGCCAAAGCAAGGTGACAAATTATGCATGAGCTCTAAACTTTTTTTTATTTAGGTTTACCTGCATACCACCCCAGCGTCTTTGTATCCTTTGCACAAGCCAAGTTGTGTACTTTCAAGGTCGTACATCACGCTCATTTTTGAGCTCCTTGCCTTTTGGCAGGCATGTCCCTAGAAATTCTTGGATTGCCCTAATTTCGGCACTTCAAGAAGCTCCTGTGTTCCGTCGGTCAGAGACCTCAGGGGTTGCGGGACGGACTTTTGGCCAGGCATCCAGAATGTTCTCCTGGCCTTTGTTCCAGATCTTTTTGAACTTCCTAGGGGAGATTTTCTATCTACTATATACAAATTTTATTAAAATAAAGGAACATACATACGTTTAAACATATACCACACATTAGACAAGACGATACAGGACAACACATGACAACACATGACTTTAAGACTGGCATCTTCTTCTTTCATACGTCCTGCAACGAGATAAGATATTTGTTATTTTTGCTGTCTGTTGGTCGTACATCTTCCTTCTTAGTAGTCTTTTCCCTCGTTGCAGGAGTCATCTTCTTTCTTCTTTCATTATTCTCATTCACACTTTGATTGGGGAGGGTCCGAGAATTGGAGAGAATTCTGAGGGGGGGGGCGTGTCACTGCAGCCGTAGAATAGATGTAGAATTTACAAAGTTTGTGTAATGATCCAACTCTTCTTCCTCTTCACCCCGATAGTACGCATTTAACATTTTCACTTTCACACACACATTCACTGGCGGTTATGTATTCATTAATATGGTTTTGTTCACGGATTCCGCGATCTAAACCCTTATTTGCTGTTGCTATTGATATGAAACTTTGTACACATTTACACTTATCCCGCCACCATACACACATATAACTTCCACACATGAGTGTCTCTCACCAGGCCTTCCTCGTGAGGCACTCCTGCTGCTGGAGTTCCAGCAACGCCATATATCCTTTTATAGTCCAGTTCATTAATAATAATTTCTAGTCCATTTTTTATCACTCGTATAGCACCTCGTATACCCACTAACGGAAGTCGCGGTAGTCGCGTCCACGTTAGCGGTTCGAAGCACTTTTTTCTGTAATTTCTCACTCCTCACTTCATGCCGCGGGGCGCCGTCTACCATCCAAAACTTTTCTTTTTTGATATTCCGAGACCTTATTCGCTGCCTCCCGGAGGATCACAGCCAGTTCTGGATTTCTCAGAACCTCAGCGATTGTTCTGTAACCCAAGATGGTTCTCTGTTCTATTATCAAGTCCTCTGTCTCTCGATATCTGAGCACTGCTTGGACCCCGCAGGCATGACACAGGTTATCTTCTACCAAATTGAGTTCTCTCATGTTTTGTTTATAGGGACCGTGACCAGTTAAGAAGTTCATAAGTCCTCTGTCTATCTCGATACTCATTTCCAGCCTCTCAGCCACGTCCGGTAATCATTAGTATGATCTTCAGGCCTTTGTTAATTCATTGCCATGCACTGGTTAGGATTTTTGCTTTCTCTTGTTTGTTGTTGGCTTCGTTGTGGAGGATTTCAGAGACTTTTTCTCCGTTTCCTTTCTTCAACCAGTACGTAGCCCCAAACTTCTTCACCTGGAGGTGTAGCGGCATAATTGCTGTTGCCACTTGGAGAGCCTTCACCGGTGTGGTACGGTATGCTCCAGTAAGTCGGAGCATTATTTGTCTTTGAGGTCTATTAATTTCTTGTGCCTGTCGGACATCGTCCATGCTGTGGCTCCATACACTTGCTACGTAACCGACAACAGATCTAAGTATGACGTCGTGGTAAATTTTTAACACTTTTAGGGGTATGCTATATTTTAGAGTTGCCAGATTGATAATTTTATGTGTGAGTTTGGTCGCCTTGTTTTTCACTTGTTGAACGTGCGCTCTGAAATTTAGTTTCTCGTCTAGGATTACACCCAAGTATCTTAGTTCTTTTTCTCTTTTAATGGTACTATTATTAATTTTGATTATTACACCTCTGTTATAATCTAATTTTCCTTTAAAGTTTACGTACTTAGTTTTCTCTGCCGAAATGGTTAGTTTATTGTTTTTGCACCACGACGTTATCTCTCTTATTATTTGGTTGGCTTTATCTTCAATTTCTCTTCTGCTGTTGGCTTTCAGAACCACCGCTGGGTCATCCGCGTAAGCCACCACACGCTCCACCTGTTGCATGTTCTTTAGTTTTTCCAGACATGGCTGAAAGACCAGATACCAAAATATAGGTCCCAGGACAGATTCCTGTGGGCAGACTCTGGTTGTTTTCTTTGCCACGACGCCATCCGCCGTGTCGACTTTAAAAATTCTGTTTCCAAAGTAGTTGCATGAGCTCTAACAGCTCGAATTTACAACTTCAGCTAATAAGGGATAATTTTTCCTCGGAGATACTGAAATGATATTGTTAAAAGAGAGTATTTCCAGCGCCAAGTCATATATTCTAATATGGCGATACAACAGGCACAGCACCTAGGTCATAAATGTAGTATATCATTCAGGACGTAAAACAACATCGAATTGTCAATATGCACAACTACTGTACCTAGGAAATACTGGACAAAATATATTGTCAAATACGGTATTTCGGACCCTAGTTTCCAATATGGCGGAACGATAATCAGCGCATAATGATCACATATTGAGAATGACGCTCAGGACTTGAATCTGAGTAAAATAGCCTATTTTACGAATTTACTGTACCTAGGAAATACTGAAAAGAATATATCGTCAAAAATCATTTCGTGTGCCATTTTTTCCAATATGGAGGAGCGAACATCAACGCACCAAGGCTGCGCATTCGGTCTATTAATCAGTGTATGCAATATTTCCATGTATGTCCATTTGCAGCTCTCTGTTACTTGGCCTTTCCTCTTACAAATTGACGTAGGGAAAGACCTGCAAAACTACAGGCACCTCTAGCGCCTAAACGATACATTCTAGAAGAAAAATGAAAATAAGCTTTCCTGTAGGGAATTGTTTGTACATTAACTCTTCTAATAACATGTTTTGTTGTAAAATTCTTTTAATGCGAGATATTTAAAAACAAACTTGTTTTGGGTGCCTTTTTTCTAATAGGAAGGAGCGAGTTGTAATGCATCAAAGTCGCAAATATATTATATTACTCATCTTATGAAGCTGTGTTAAACTGCAAATTTTCAATACTGCTTTTTTTTCTGATACGCCCATTTTAGATAGCAGTTATATGCACGACCTTACTTTACTAAAGTTTCGGTTGCGGTGAACAAAACTCTGTGAACACAGTTATAATGTTCCCTAGAGACGATTAAAATCAAATTCGATCAAATTATCACTGTTACTCGTTAGCCCGTCTGCTACCGACAAATCTTCTCTGTGCTTTCCTATGGTTGTTTTACGTTCCTTCTCTGTCACATACAAAGTGGGAAATGTCTTGTATACAGGGTGGTAAGCTTACGGACCGACAAACTTCGGGAGGTGATAGTACAGTGAAAAATAGAGAAAAAAGTCCCAGACAACAGGGGGGAAATTCCGAGGCGTTACGGAACTACAGCGTGCCGAAAGCGTGGGAAAATGAATTTCAGAGAGGATTAATGCGAAGACGAAAAATCGGAGAGTAGGCGGTTGAGAGTAAGTTAGAGGAAGTCACACCCGGGCTATCCAAAAATGCATATTGGAAAATTCTACAAGCAGGGCGCAAGGGATTCCCCAAAGGAAGTAGGGGATTCCCAGAAAGTCTTCCAAGTAAAGATGGGTCGAAAGGGCAACAAATGGGATGAGTTGCAAACAGGTAACAATAATTCATTGCCGGCACATCAATATCTCAACGAGAATTAATGTTATGACCATTTTTATAAAATAATGCGTGGTTGCATATCAGACAGGGGTGATAATTAAAGACAGTCAACGAACGTTTGGCTTATTTATTAGCAGTGAGAGAAACTAGAAGTATCCAGTCGGATGGTGGTGAGTACACATCTCAAAAGATGCAGTGTAGTATACAAAAATGTCGAGTGGTCGAGTGGTCAGTGCTATCAGGCGTCCGTGATGTCACAGCAGTCTTGCATTGAAGCCCGACTGGAAAAGAATCAGGTGTATGATTAAAGCGTAACAGCATGCAAAGGGTAGACGGAGGGTATTCGTTAATGCAGAGTCACGTTCGACTGGTTAGTAGAAAGAACGCAATCTAATACAGCAGCCAAAGAAGGAAGACATGGAAGAGAGAAAACAAACACGCGTGTGTACTAGAAATCATGTGTAAACCGATGCCAGGCAAAAAGTAGAAAGTTTTTCGTACGATGTTACAAGCTTAAATAGTTCAATCTGTCTATTCTACACAAGCAAACAAAATACGTGCAAGAGAATGATGAATCCGAGCTGAGTTGGGACGTACGAACATGTACCTATTGCAATGCAAAATGTACCTATCGTAGAATACTCGAAAAAAGATATTTGTACATTCTAACAACTCTGATTTGGAACTCGACTGTGGGACATTGGATGTTTTTCGTGCTAGTTTGTACGAACACTGTATTGTGTATTCTCCAGTGTATGAGTATTGACGCTCTTTAGCCTGTGTCAAGTACCAATGGAATTTTTGTCAAGGGGGCAGATTCGATTGCGATTGCGACTCTTTCCTTACACGAGTGTGAGCGGAAAGGGTCAGATTATAGTTGAAAATACAGAATTTGTCATAAGGACATTATTTGTATGTGATGGAGTGTCAATGCCAAATCATCGTCTCGTCACCTAGCAATTAATTAAAGACTGTGGTCGCTACCCTTCTCTCCGCCCTTCTCCCGTGATTATGCATTAGATTGATTCATGTATCGTAGTTTATGTGCTAGAATTGCCTATAACCATCCACATTTCTGTGTAGGTCCTGAAATCCGCTCCAACGCGAAGCAGACAAAATACTATTCACTCCTGGGGTCTCGTGCTTGATTGAATTGTTATACGAGTTATAAACGAGCTGGTGCGCATCTAAGGACGAAACCTACAATATGTGGTCAAGTTGGCTCCGAACGACTGCTTTCAGGAGACTGGGACGGAAGTTGAACTCGTGACCGGGACACGAAGCACGCACACTAACCTCTCGGTCAGTCCGAGTCATTGTGATCGTTAATGTATTCCAACACCCCTAACTTCTCTTTTTATGATATTGCCAAGTGTATCTTCCAACAACATACTGAGCTACACATTGCTACATACACTCACTACATTATCCCACTGCTGCGGACGGCAATGGCCACAACTCCAGTTACAAAGTTACTTCTGGACTTTTACGACGCAGATAGAATTCGTTATGCCCATTAATGCATTTTTCTTGTGTAGAATATACAGATTGAACTATTTAAGCTTGTGACATCGTATGGAAAACTTTCTACTTTTTGCCTTGCATCGGTTGACACCTGATGTCTAGTACACACACGTGTTTATTTTCTCTCTTCCATGTCTTCCTTCTTTGGATACTGTATTAGATTGCGTTCTTTCTACTAACCAGTCGAACGTGACTCTGCATTAACGAATACCCTCCGTCTATCCTTTGCATGCTGTTACGCTTTAATCATACACCTGATTCTTTTCCAGTCGGGCTTCAATGCAAGACTGCTGTGACATCACGGACGCCTGATAGCACTGACCACTCGACCACTCGACATTTTTGTATACTACACTGCATCTTTTGAGATGTGTACTCACCACCATCCGACTGGATACTTCTAGTTTCTCTCACTACTAATAAATAAGCCAGACGCTTGTTGACTGTCTTCAATTATCACCCCTGTCTGATATGCAACCACACATTATTTTATAAAAATGGTCATAACATTAATTCTCGTTGAGATATTGATGCGCCGGCAATGAATTATTGTTACCTGTTTGCAACTCATCCCATTTGCGGTCCTTTCGACCCATCTTTACTTGGAAGACTATCTGGGAATCCCCTACTTCCTTTGGGGAATCCCTTGCGCCCTGCTTGTATAATTTTCCAATATGCATTTTTGGATAGCCCGGGTGTGACTTCCTGTAATTTACTCTCAACCGCCTACTCTCCGATTTTTCGTCTTCGCAATAATCCTCTCTGAAGTTCATTTTCCCACGCTTTCGGCACGCTGTAGCTCCGTAACGTCTCGGAATTCCCCCCCTGTTGTTTGGACTTTTTTCTTTATTTTTCACTGTAGTATCACCTCCCGAAGTTTGTCGGTCCGTAAGCTTACCACCCTGTAGAAAATCCCCTACCGAATCATTCCTGTACTTTATTGTATTTTTTTATTTAGCCTCATTTCAACAGTCACACTGAGATATGACACACTCCAAAGAAAAATGGTGTAACTTCTGTCGTTATCTTCAGTTACCAATGCTTGCTGCTGGTTGCTTTAGTTTACGAAATCATTATTTTCCTAACTTTTTTGATACACTCTTTAAAACTTGGGTTAGAGTGTGGTAAACCTCAGCGTGTACTTTTTGTAGTAGAAAAAAAATCCGAAGTCGTAAGTTTTCTTTCTATTTTTACTGAATGCCTTAGAAATAAAATAAACCCACGAAAATGGATCTGAGTAACCAGCAGATCGAGGAGTTTTGCTGGAATCTCCACCTAGCAACAATGATGGCGATCTAAGTTTTTAGATGATGATGATTCTGTAAATTATATCATTTACGTACGCTAGAAAACTATGAAATTATGGTGATGAAATTAGTGTTTGTGAAGATGAGATTGATAATGTGGTAGGAAGATTGTATTACGAGGAAATGGATATCAATGAAATTCTGTAGCAACACATGGAAGAGAACAGTCATCAGCCAGTCATCTTACTAGGCGATTTAATGGTGATGATGGTCGTGCCAGAAATGTAAATAATATCTTCGAGGCGTGAAACCTTTTTTTCAATAAAACATTTTATGAGAAATTGTAATAAGAACAAAAGTAGAGATCACAAGAAAGAATAGGATTTCAACAGAAGCAACTAACCATGCAAACATTTTACAATGCAACTGGACTACATTTTAGCTTCCTATTTCATATTAGCGGAGACATGATAACAATGCACATTATTGTAAAGAGTAGAAAGGAGTACAGGGTTGCAGAAAAGAATGTAAGAAGGAAAAAGCAGATTGTGCATCGTTATGACTAAGTAATCACTATTTATGTCTTAGCTATATAACATATTATATTAAGAGAAAAACTGTTCAAATATTACTTTATTTTTGTTCAAAGTGTAAGGCGGGAAAGACATTCTTTTTATATATTTTTTTATTGTACGTAATATATTATTTCAACATCTAATAATTGATTTTTTATTTTCCAAAACTTTTGATATTTTAAATGTTATTATCGATT
>JAGDQP010062615.1:1155-11852 GCA_022664845.1 Lepisma saccharinum
AAAATACAACTCGAATTGTGGTAACTAACACTCGATTTTGAATTATGTTACGTGTTATATTTGTGGATCCAAGAAGTCAAGGGATCTATATGCATTTTCGAATAAGAACAGTTGGAGGTAATCTTTTATATATAACATGAAATATATGCCACACAAATTTGTCATATTTTGTACAAATAAATCTTGGACCTTAATGTGTCCATGTACAAAATATGACATTTTTGTGTTGCATATATTTCGACTTGTAAAAATATGACAATTTTGTGTCGCATATATTTCGTGTGATAGACCTATATAAAAGAATAGCTCCAACTTTTTTATTCGAAAATGTACTTCGACCCTTGACTTCTGGGGTCCACCTTTAGATGTAGTCAGCCAAATTGGTAGAAACTAAAGGAGAAAACCAAAGTGAAGAATTTAGTTTCTATTGGTATAAGGAACGGTGGTTGAGTGTTGTAAGTACAAATCAGTATACAAAAGAGTAATATTAGTAGTATTATTAATAATTCAACCTCGATTTATACTTGTCAATCTGAAGGTTCCCAATGTGTGCTTGATTTACACTTGATTCCAGCTTGATGAATGTTTACAGAAATCAAGGCTTCATATATATGTTTGATATACCTTACATAATCAAGCTCAGCCTTGAATAAATAATGCTTGATTTTTCCTTGCATTACACTCAACCTTTCAAGCTTACATAAACATCACATAATGTAAACTAGTATGCTCGAATCAAGATTACAGCCTTGATAATGCAAGCTTAAATTATTTCAATTTCAACTTATTTTAAAGGCCTTTAAACAGCTCTGGCTCAGATCAAATGGACGATGACGGGATGAGTCGGTGGAATGAAGAAAGTGGGAGGAAATGCAATCACCCCAGAAAACCCACACATGCACTGTTTGTCCACCACAAAACTCACATGGTATGAGAAGGGATCGAACCGACGACCCAACGCACCAGAGTTGAGAGCTCTACCAACTGAGTCAGCGCTGGCCCACATTACCTTACTTTACCATGCAGCACTACACCCCGTTGTGGGCTAGAGCTTCCTCTGCCAAACGCCTCCACACATCTCTATTTCTGTCTTTTTTCTTTCCAATTAGCTATGCTCATTATTTTAAGTCCTTTCTTAGATCTTTGTTTTGGTCTTCCTTTCATTCTGCTTGAGTAGATCTTTTCTTGCATTATCTTTTTTGTTAGTCGAACCTCTTTCATCCATTCGACGTGTTCTAACCATTTAATGTCTTCATTTATCAAATTTTGGTTTATTTCTTCGTTTGTGTGTATTCTTCATTCTTTATTTTCCTTATTTGATCCATAGATTTTCCTTATTACTTTCATTTCAAATATTCGTAAACTGTTTTCATTTTCTTTTGCTAATGAGCAAATCTCGGTTTCGTAAGATACTATTGGTCTAATAAGGGTTTTGTACATTCTTACAATATAGTCTTTACTTATTAATTTGCTCTCCAGTAGCTGTATATTTGTGTAGTACGCTTTGTTTCCTTTGTGTATTCTTTCTCTGATAGTATTTGTTGTATTGTTGATTAGAGTACCTAAGTAATTAAATGTTTTGACGCACTTAAACTCTACTTTCAATTGTGATTTTCGTCTTCTCTCTTTTTCTTTTCTGCGATGTTATGATCATATATTTGTTTTATTTTAATTAGTGTATAGACTTATTTTATTGGCTGCTGCTTCCAATTGGATGTATTTCTTCTGAAGCTTCTTCTCTGATCTTGTTATTATCGCGGCATTATCTGCAGATTTAATTAAGTTTGTAAATTCTTGTTCCTCTTGTGTCTATTTCTCGATACTCTGATGTAAAGCAAACATGAATAGAGTTGTCGACAGTCCATCTCCTTGTTTAACTCCTCTCACTTCTCCTACTTCTTGTTCTGTTTTAACCTTTGTTGTAGTGTGTTCCAATGTCATTTTTATTAGTATAATTATCTTACTTGGAATAATGAAACTCTCTAATGCCTGTATCAATTTCTTTCTATTTAAAATGTCAAAATCTTGCTTATAATCGACGAATAGTATTTGCAGGTTGATTCCATATTCACAAGCTTTCTCTGAGATTTGCCTGATTACAAACAGTTGGTCTGTCATGACTGATAATCTCCGAATGTATTTTCTGTGTAGTTCTTAAGTCTTTCGTTGATTATTCCTGAAAGAATTTTGTATTCTGTGTTTAGCAGCATTATTCCTCCGTTTTGTCTCATTTTTTTATTTATTGGGCATAGTATTCATACTCTCCATTCATTAGGCATTTCTTCCTCTATAATTTGTCTAATCAATTTATATATTTCGTGTTTAATCTCTGGATCTGCGTGTTTCATTGCTTCCACCGTTATCCCATCTTCGCCTGGAACTTTGTTCGAATTCATCCTTTGCAGTAGTCGGTAGAGCAACAATACAAGTTTCAAACTTCGGCTAAGGTCTTTATAAGATTGTACTTCTGAAATATGCAACTTCGATATTTGTCGTGACGTCATTCACAGATAAATCTTCTTTCTTTCGATACAATATGAGGTGCCCCCAGCCAAGACAGTAACCTAACATAAGCTTTTACGTACTTAGGTACAATATGTGTCTAAGTCAACTAGCAATTGTCACAAACATTATAAGTGAAATATTAAGATTTGCGGCTTTAGTTTAGCTTGCCAATAACAAAATAATATTCACATTGCTTGAAACATATAGTTTGAGAAGCATTCATTCATTTTAACTTATCATTCAATGTAGGAAACACCATTCGCAAGTCCCGCCATCTATTGAGCATCACATAAACTATTAGCGTAAACAAACCCAACTCAATCCAACCTGCACGATACGGTTAGTTCCATTACACCTTGTTATTACTTCTATTTCTTCCTCTGCAGATCGTCCTCCGTGTCTTCTGGCTTCTTCCTGTTTTCCCTCCCTTGTTGCTCTACCTCTTCATCTTCGGTGTCTAGCCCTTGTTCTATCTGTGGATTTAGTTGTTCTTCAAAATATTCAGTCCACCTTTGTATTGTATGTCTTCTGTCTGTTACTATATTTTCCTGTCTTGTCTTTAGATTCAATTGCTCGAGCTTGATATCCTCTGTTCATCCTTTCAACGGCTCCGTAAAATCTCCTGCTTTCATTTTGTATCCCCAAGTTCTCTATCTCTTCAATCGTCTCTCTTATACTTTGTCTTTTCTTTGTCCTACACATTTTATTTGCTTGTCTTCTTTTCTCTCAGTACGTCTCACGATTACTTCTTGTTTCTTTCTAGTAACTTCCGTCTTGCTTAATTTTCCTAACGAGTTGCTTCACGACATTCATAATCAAACTACTGTTGTTTCATATCTTACGTTGTTTCCTTAAATATCCTTTCCACTTTCCTCCACCTATCTTGTACTGTGAGCACTTCTTCCTGTACTGCTTGTTTTCTCATTATCATTCTATGGTCATCTACCGTTTCCTACATTCTTAGTTTTTCTGTATCCCATTTCTTCCTTATCGTTTTCTTACTGTATTGTTCCCCGCATATTCTATACCTTAGTTTGGTTTTAACTAGATAAGTTATCTGTATCACAATTCCGATGTCTATGACTTCTAACATCTAATACCAATCATGCGTATCGTTGATTAATTAATGTATGACCTATTTGATTTATTGTGTTCCCATCTTATGATTTCCAAGTTTCTATATGTATTCTCTTATGTTGATAACATGCACTTTTTATCATTGGTTTATTTCTAATCGCAAACTGAATCAGAAAGTTTCCATTTTCACTGCTTTCTGTACGCAGGGAATATTTCCACACCACGTCCGTATTTACATTTGTTCCAACTTTGGCGTTGAATATTCCTGTTATAACTATAGTGTCATGTTTTGGTGTTTCTTCCAATTTTTCATAGAAATATTCCTTTACTGCAATGTCATTCTAGTCTGTAGGAGCGTGTACTGGAATAATTGAAATATTTCTGAATTTCCCTTTAATTTTCAATTTATTTATTCTTTCATTTATAGTTTCTAATTGTATGACTTTACCTCTTATTGCCTTTAATGCCATAAACCCTGTTCCGTATTGTCCTATTGCTTCTTGTGTTCCACAGTAGCAGAAAGTGTAATCTTCCTGATCGATCCTTCCATTTCCTTTCCATCTTATCTCTTGAAGTGCCACTACATCTATATTTCTTTCCATTGTTTCTTGTGAGACATTTTCCATCTTTCCTGGCGGTAGCATCGACTGTACATTCCATGTCACCAATATCACGTTATCTTTCTGTTGCGTAGTTTTATTATCCGCTTGATCCATCCTTATCCGAGACTCTCGTGTTGATTTCTGACCTTTTCTTTTTGTGATAAAATTGTTAGCCTTATGCACAACCACCAACCTGGAGGACCAGGATTTTGCTGTCGGGGATGTCTCCCTTAGCCGAATTGTCCGCGGCTGCTTATTCATTAGGTTTTCAGCTTATTTCACAGCTGACCCCCATATCTGAGTGTCATTCCACTATCCGCAACCCGTGGAAGTGCCCGGTTGCAGTCAGCCTGTGTGGTTCTTGTGAGGACCCAGGACCACAACCCCACTAGCTTGAATTAAGTTATGATTCTTGATGTAGTAAGGTATATTCAGGCCTGATTCAAGCTGTTATTACTATGTAATTTTCTCCCATCCAAATTTCTGTCATTTTCCAAATGTTATCCTTGCCTTACGTGAACGAGCATTGTTTCCGTGGATCAGTAGAACTTTAGTTAACTTTATTTTGTATGGGCCAGTCTAGTAACTTTTGATTTCGGCCCGTCACGATTGGTCCTATACACCTAGTTAAAATCCACAAACCTCCATGCCCCAGGCGGGGTGTGAACCCGCGCGGCTACCTAGTCAGCTCTGTATCAGCATACCTTTACTATTGACCAGTACAGATCGTTTGTCCAGCAATGTAGCCCATAGCCGTTCCAACTACTAACAGTAAATCTCCACCGGGATTGTCTGGTTCGGGGGCATCAATTTCAAGTGGAGTATAGTGCTCATCCCACAAAACACACATCACTTTTTGTAAGTAGAATTGACGCACTAAAAACAAAAGTTGTTAAGTTGTATGGAAATGCCGTTGACTTAACTTCTGTTTCTGAGTGCCTCATTTCTTTTGCTATCGTTTCCGTCTCACCTCCTTTAGGCCAACTAAGGTTTGCGTTTAATATTGCGGTAAAAGATTCATTTCTTACCTGACGTCACCATTCTGCACAAAAATGTCTCCCTCCAGTAACGGATCAATTGGGCACTCCAAATGTCCACATGATGTTGCTTCTGCTGAGATGTGAGTTCATATGATTCTCATTTTCACAGCTTGGATACATAAGCAAATTCTTGAACATTATGGTTGAATAGTTAGTAACGACCTAAATAAACCGATGAGCTTCCAAGGACGGAATCTACGGCCTTTGTTAAGTTGAATCCCAACCACTCCGTCCAACGGATTCCGGCAGCCATCAAATCCTGAAGATCTGCGAACAGTTAAATCGAGTCCTGGGATCAAGTCTTCAGCAATTTGACGTGGATTTTCCTCATCACTTGCTCGCAGAATGCTGCGTGCTGTTCAGCTCAGTGGGTTGGCGTTGTCATAGTATAGACCTATCAGTGAGGTCGTTATTTTTCCAGGCCAGAATTACGTGAACCATTTGCGGACATCAAGTGACCATATAGTATACGGTCCTGATGTTTGTTGCTGCTACAGTTGTTGAATATTCCTCATGGAATTCATAAAGCAAAACATGCCGCATGTGTTCTTTAGACTCTACTACGTTCAATTGTCATTGGCACACAACTTGCTGTAGGTCTCTTTTACTCCCTGCACGGATATACCCAATGAACTGTTCTACATAGTCTTGCAGCCTTGCTGTAGTTCGTAAGTCTCCCGCGAGAAGGCTTCTTTCCACGGCAATACTAAAAATGATCCACGACATTACTTATGCAATGATCCAGTATGTCCAACTTCAGAGAAGTGCGTTTAGCTGCAAAGAAAGGTTGTGACAAAAGCAGCACACACGTAAATATGACGTCATATTTTGGTTAAAAAAAAATTAAAATCACGTCAGTGTAATGAAATCTACGTTGCTATTACGTGACATTTTGGTCTTCTAACTGACGTAATTCTCATGTCTCATCCTCTAGTTTCTGACGACATACCATGATCTCGTTTTCCATAGCGACTGCGTGATCCTGGTCAATGCATTGGAGTAAAATAGTGAAGTCGGATTCAATTGTTTTATATGTGTGCCGTTGCTTTCAAAAGTGCGGTTAAAATGAAAAAGCACTGGGATCGAACGATTGTTTCGGGACAGATTGGTTCATTTATATGTTTATTTGAAATAAATAGCTACAGGAACATGCTGTCACTGGAGGAATTTCACATACGTCATTTCCACGTCTTTCGTATCAAATTTCGACCTAAATATGACGTCATTTTCACGTGAGTGTGCTACTTGGGGACGTCACTGATTTCAAATATGATGAAGCCAGTTTCTCTCTACCTGCTTTCATATTTTGTTGATCTTACGGATTTTGCGTATACCGACAATTCGTATTGATAGACATTCGGTAAATCTCGGGCTGTTATTGCTATCGTTATATCAATTTGGCGAAAATGTGAATTCTTGTTTCCTGCGAGGTTAATACAAAAAAAGTACGGAAATCATTAGTTTCTTTGTAAATTATATTGTAAGAATAGGTATGAAAAGTTAACAATAATCTTTTGAAGTTTTATTAAAAATCAAATTCCCTGGATTACAGATCCGTGATACGTACGTGCAGCATATCGATAAGTTCATCCCAAGCACGTGCAAGACAGCAAATCAGCGAATCCATAATTGTATAACCTTATTAACAACTAGATTAGATATCATTGGCAGTCATGACAGAGAACTTGTTTACGTATCCAATCCACTTTCTGACATTATTTATGACTTTGTAATTTGATTGGGAATTCCCTGTCCTTCTCCAATGAATGTGATATGAGAATGTGTTGGAATCCTGCACTGCATACTATTAATCCTGCCCATGGATAAGAGAAAGAGGGTTCAAAAAGTTTCAATACAAGAATTACAAGTAGTCTAATATGAAGAACGACAAAGCTACAAACAATGAGAATTTTTCCTTTTTAGACTTAATCAACAAGTGCTGTGAAGCCAACCCCATCTATCCGTCTGTCTCTGTACAACTTTCAACTCAGGAACTACTAGGACTAGAATGGTGGTTGAGGTGTCGTTGGAAAGTTCTCGTCGCAATTTTTCCAACGAAACATTGATAATCCAAATAGGGTGCTCTCTAGTGAAGCATAGTGGTAGTATAGACGCACAGTGAGACTAGATTTCGTCTCACTTTCTCCCTTGTTGCTGGCAGTATGATATCGCTATACGCTGTTAAAATAAGGACGAATTAGGAGTAATATATAGTTAACAGCGAAAGAATTTGTTCACTTACTCGACAGGAAAATAGTAATGAAAATTTAGACACAACGTACGGTAGGGTCTATATGAGATTGGCATGACTGCTTTACGTATTCAATAAATCATGTTTTTGGTATCACACCAAGTGTACATAAAAACTAATTCACTCCTTCAATCTGCGCTCTATGGTTTTGAACCCAGTCTCCGGAGTTCATGTGGTAAAGTCACGAACTTCAGATCAGCAATGGGTAGGTACGCGTATTCAAACCACTCGGCCGACCATCCTGGCTGAGGTTTTCCAAAATTTTCCTCAGTTTCATCTTACTAATGCCGGGATGATACCTTAAGAAAGGCCCTGGTCGATACTTTCCGATCCTCTACCCTACCTTAGCCTGAGTCAAAAGATTTCAAAAGCCCATAAATAAATTCTATTCTATGGTTTTCATTGCGGATATGGAATTGGTTCACCACAGAATATTGTACAATTTGAATGTGGAACGGCTTCATCGCCTATTCAAAACAAATAAATAAAAAATCCTGGTGTTCATTGAAAAATCTGCGAGTTGATTTATGAGGGGTATTCAAATGAAAACAGGCTAGACGCCAAAAGGTATCATGAAACATTTATTACCTCAAAAATAATCTCCGAAACTCATTAAACATTAATTACCTCAAAAATAATATCCGAAACTGTTAATACATTTATCCCACTGGGAGATAAGACGGTCAATCCCAGACCTTGAAGAAGCTTTTGAGCTGCAGACGGAACCACATCTTTACAAAGTCACACACGTCCTCGTCCGATAAATCACATGACTTCCAAGTTACCAACTGTGGATTTTTATCTCCAGTGACATCTGTTGGGGATCTGGGAAAGGGCAGTAACAACTTGTACACCACTCGTTCGTTTATTGTGCTTCCATCCAAGCTGTAATCTTCCTTCTTTCTTCCAAACTTAGTTGTGTCGTCATATTCAATCTGAAATGTAATAAATTGAAATTTAATAATCACTATAACAAACCATTATTATTATAATATGTATACTTATATATTCACGTCGTTCAGAAATAAATGGCCGCTTTCGTTCCTGGCATTACTAATTGTTTTTGGAATGGAGAGACATACACAATTCATTTAAAATAGGCTTCGTCTGGAGCGACATCGCTGTTAGCGATTCAGAAGGCTCTGAATCCATTCCCTGAAGAAGCATCGCTCCTGTGAGGCAATAACATTCCGGAAGGCACTGAAACTTCCTGAAACTATCCCTGTTTTTTGAACAACCTGTCCTTCAGAAAGTAACTCAGATACATGGTACTCTGTTGGTGCTAAGTCCGAGGATTGTGGCAGGTGCAGGACTACAGCTTTTGTTTCACTATTTTTTCCACTTGAGGTTTAGCATTGTCTGTCAAGAACAGACGACCCCTTCCTATTTACGAACGGCTGCTGCTTTTTATGGTACGTCTCGTACATAGCTGCCAGGGTATGTCACCAGTTTCAGCACAGTAAGTGACAGCAGTTTCACCAGGAAAACCTGTCATGGACAACATCCACCACACCTTCTGTGGCGACAACAACTCTGGTTTTTAGAGTGTTGAGGAACGTTGATCACCTGCTCACTTTGCTCCCGACTATCGTACAGGATCCACTCTTCATCAGACTTCACAAAAGGATCAAATAGGAGCTGATTGTGGCGACAAATCAATATATTATTGCATACGTTCACCCGGAGCTATTTGTTGTGCTCCATCCTTTCATGTGGTACACATTTGTCTCACTTTCCCTATTTTCTGTGGATCGTCGGAAATAGTTGAACTCGAATTGTTGTTTTGTATGGTAGGGTAAGCTCCCTGACGGTGGTGCATGGATTTGCCTTTGAAGCGTCGTTATGCACCCTTGACCTCCTTTCCCTATCTTCCTCATGTTGGAGACTCTGGTCCCGGAAACAATTTGTGTACGTTCTTAAGTTGAGTCTACGTTCCATGACCTCACAACATTACGACATGTTTCTGCAGCCCTTCAAGTTTGAGCTCATGCAACAATATTATGTAAATGGTGTTGTTCCAACGTATTCCACAGAACACTAAAACACGCCCTCTACAACTTGTAGCCACACTTCATCTGTCGTAAAGGCTGCCTGCTGCTGTGGTCTTCAACGTATAGTGCTCACGCATGCATCAGTCCCTTACAGTAAAACGCAGGGAGGGTTGAGTGTGGACATTGAACATTTCGGCCACTTATTTCCGAACAACCTGGTATTGTTACTTATATAAATTCTGTGGGTACATACAAGAGCTTGATCAGTAATATTTACCTAGTTTCGAGAAAAACAGGTTCAAAGATCGGAAAGAGCATTGTCCCTTATGGAAGATGGTACAGAAAGCCATGTTTTATACAACCAAATATTGTTTTTTAACAGCCATTTTTTAGAGAACATAGGTGGGCACGTGTAAAGTATTTTGGGAGAGTAACTCAATTTTCTTGAAAATGTCACTTATCAGGTTTTTGCATGAACCCATCAGAATTCAATTTAATCTGAAATCGTATTTATTTATATGATGATGTTTCGTCCATATATACATCTCTTTAACTCACTCTATATACAGAGTATAAATATAAATAGCGCACCAAATCGTATAACGATAAGTGCGTCTCTTTTGGGACTAGTGACGCCCATAATTATAAATGACATTGCATCTCGACAGATAATGATATAAGGTAATTAACAATCGAACTTGTACCTAATGAATCGATTCTAGCAAAATTTGTGAAGCCTGTAGCTGAAGGCGGGTTTCATAATTGTCAAACAGCGCAACACAAATTGTTTGGTAATGGAATTCTTATATGTTTTGAATCGGTACTGGTTTTTAAGGGAGAATATCGTCCTGTGGTATACTGCATGTTCCCATTATCTTCTAGTTGGAGTGTTAGATATTACTTTGAATTCAAATAATATTGAGACTTATTTAGAAAATAATGATTTTCAACATTTTTTCTACAGTATTTTCATATCATATCATAGGTCTTCAATTGTGGGGTGTAACACCATAGACCTCATAATAGATAGACTTAGCACGCTACCCCATTTCTGGCTGCGCTAAAACTAATGGACTTGTGTTCACAGCAGGTGATTTTGAATCCATCCGCTAAGTAGCTCTGCTATATACATCATATTCTACTACGAGGTCTATGGCAGAGCTACCTAGCGGATGAATTCAAACTCGCGTGCTCTGAACAAAAACCCACTAGTTTTAGCGCAGCCAGAAAT
>JAGDQP010062617.1:368-11852 GCA_022664845.1 Lepisma saccharinum
CCTTCATTTTGTTCTAGTAGCAACAGTAACACAGAGCGGCTGTAAAGGGTGCGGCAAACGGAGACCAACATTGTAACCCATATTTTTATTAATACTACAGAATTGAAAATAGCAACAATATATAATGGTACCTTGATGTTAGAGTAATAATATACTCAGCCGGTTTCGAAGTGGTCTCTCTCACTGGCGATGCAGAACCTGAATGTGTCAAGCGCACTTACACAAAAGCTAATGTACCTTGGAACGCAGTCTCTTGTACCTTGAAAATCCACTTATAATAGGGCAGATCAATGAAATAACTCACAAATAAGTATTAGTTCTCTAAAGTGCAAAATTGTATGTGATAAAAGAACTTGCAAAATAACTGAAGACATGATAAAAATAGTTTTAAGCACTCAAGGAATCATCAATAGGCCTAATAAATGCCTAAGTGTGTGTTTATTTGTTGCTTTTTATTTTGGTTGTTTTCTTGGTGCCATGTGCTCTTTATCTTTCTTCAGTTCTTCAAACACTGTCTTTGCGGTGGCGTACGTTTCGCGACCGTGCATTTTCCTGCCAGAAATACTGATTCATAGTGAAATGTTAATGTTCCATCTGTTAGTACTACTAACTAGATAGACCCTTTCTTTTCTTTTAATACATGTAAGAAGCTTGTTCCATATTTCTGGTTAGGTCAAATTAAGTTAGACTACCAGTTACATTTTGGGAGCAAGTTACTACAATTTGAGAGGCAAGGAAATTCATTTTGGGTAAAGGTAAAGGTGTCCCCGTTTGCGATGTCCACGCGTCGCGAGCGGACATATTCTTTACCCATGGTGCGAAGCGAAGTAGAGTGGTTAGTCCCATGGGTGACCGCCTTTACCTCTCAAGGTGCCTAGGAATACCAAGGACACTCTGGTACTGAATTTGATAGGAGACAAAGTGCACCTTAGAGCACCAGGCATGCGAACACTGCGAGAAATGTCCCCAGCGTTTTGGTCTGGATTTGAGCCCGATTCGCAGTCAAGACGTGCTACCGCCTGTGCTACTCCCAGTTCATTTTGGTATATATCGAAATTCATTACTTTTCCAATTTCACATAGACATTGACGTGGCAAATCAATTTCTTACAGATTGTAATATAAAACTACGCGAATGTCACGCAGAAAATGAATTAATGCCAAGCGAGCGGTAGCGGCGGAATAGTTCAAGTTAGGCTAGATTCTCCCATTTTACATTTCATCCATAATTTTGCATCCTTATTTAGTGTTTTCTGCATTATTTGCTCGTTCTACATGCGTGTACTGCATTTGGAAATTCAGCATACTATTGCTTCCTTCCGCGGATTTTTGAAATCTGGTTCCAGAAATAGAAACTGCCACCTTAGATTAGCTTTGCGAAATCTCAGACTTACAACGGACCAAGCTACGTTGCTGAATATCCAGTTAAGATGTAATATCATAAATGAACTTATCTGTTGAAGACTTCGCCAACTCTAAATTAGATTGGTCGAAGAAGCATGATTCGTTTTCCTGGGGTCGCAAAGCACACGATATTCTGTATGGTCGCAAAACGCACGGACTTGTCTTTGCAATAGCTGATAAAATTTCTTCAGTGCCAGTCTAAAATAATATAATTTTGTGATGGTTTGGTCGCGCAGCATAAGATAAAAATCTAACCTATCATTATTCTGATTTTGGAATCCAAGCTGAATGACACTTCTGCTCTCTCTCTCCTTCATTCAATATTATATTTTCTTTATTACATATTATTACCTCTTACGATTATTTTCTTACGAGTAAAACAAATAAAGAAAAATGCAAATGAATGATAATGAATGAATTTGATGGAATGAGGAAGTTAAATTAATTTTCAAAAATTTAAAAGGTATTCCAATTGGGGGTATTGACTTCCTCGCTCCCACAATTTCAACTAAGTTGTAATTGTCGGTTCTGGGTCCGCCCCTGACACCACAGTAACATCCTTGGAGCAAAGGGAGTAAAACAATATAGAAAAGTAACCGAACGACTACAAGTTGGTTGCAAATTTTAAGGAGGAACACTACTAATATGTCCACCCTAATCCAAGCGTCTCCTTACGCCTATTATGAGGCAAAGGTATTTTTCATACACTGAATCCTTCACACAACATAGAATAAATATAAATAGAATATGGTATATATATATACAGGGTGTATCTTTAATGGTGGGTCCAACTTCAGGGGATGATGGAGAATTACAAAAGACGTGATTTAAGCGAACAAGTTGTGATCCGAAAATGCGTCAGTGCTGATCTATAGCCCGCCGAAAATGGACCAAAGTAGAACAAAAATGAATAGAACGAGAGAAGAAAGTGTCGGAGAAAGGTCGGGTCAAAGGAACGATTGCGGTATGTGCCCTGTAGAGTCGATTCATGCACACATCGATGCGGAACAGTGGCGGCGCAAGGGGGGCGCATATGACAGAACTGGATGGGAGCAGAAACATGGGGTCAAACGTACGGGGATGATGGCAAATGACAGAGTAAGTAATGTGAGAGACGGATCCGTAGTGCGAATTGCAAGAGCCGCACGTTGCGTGGTATGGTGCTGTCGCGACGCTGGGGCACGCACAATGTTCCACACGACAGCGTCCATACATTGTTTCCTGAAAGTCCTATTGCCGAACCCACAAACAACACGTGTCGTCGTGTTACAAGCGGCATTCGGCACCTGTCCTTGCGTTGATATACGTTACATACGTTGGTGGCTGCACACAAACAGAGGAAACAACACGAGGCTCTGTCGCTGTACGCCCTCTACATCACATGACTCGGCGGTAATGTACGTCATCGTTGTGCATGTGACGTGTTGCCTTCCCGAACCTGCAGACGGCGTGTTACTATTCCGTGGTTAGTCGCTCAGTATCAGTACCTGTGCATTGTCTGTGCTGGTGCTCTGGAGAGGGCGTAGTGCGGGAGTGAAATGGCGTTCACGTTGGAAGAACTTGCAGATATGGTGTTTGTGTATGGTCGAGCGAATGGAAACAGTCGTGGAGCTGCAAGGTTGTATCGCACAAGGTATCCAGACAGGCACCATCCAAAGTACACCATGTTTCCGAGGCTGTTTCGGCGTTTACGGGAAACGGGAAACTTGCGCCCAATCAGTCACGACCGCGGCAGCGACGAACAACCAGGACTCCCGACCTTGAAGTTAGAGGTTCTTGAGCGTGTGACAGAACACCCGTCAAGCAGCACTAGAGCATTAGCACAAGAAGTGGGGGTTGATCACACTACTATGTGGAGAGTAGTCCGTGAACAACAACTACACCCCTATCATCCACAGAAAGAACTAGACCTGCATCCTACAGACTTCCCACCCCGTGTGGTGTTTAGTGAAACGCTAGTGCAGAGCTGTTTGCAATACCCGCAGTTTCTTGCCGCCATACTCTTCACAGATGAGGCCTGTTTCACGCGAAAGGTGTATTCAATACCCGGAATAGTTACGTGTGGGCCGACGCTAATCCGCAGTACCATTGTACATGGACATCAACAGCGATTTGCGGTAAATATCTGGGCAGGCAACGTCGGTGACCAGCTGATAGGACGATATCTCTTACCGCCTCGCGTAACAGCACCAGTGTACGCAGTGTTCCTGCGCGAAACACTCCCTTCATTCGTAGAAAATGTACCTCTTAATGTTCGTGCACGTATGTGATTTCAGCATGACGGGGCCCCAGCACACTTTGGCGCAGCTGCACGTCAGTGCCTTGACGATGCCTTCCCACATAGGTGGATCGGAAGGGGCGGTCCGATTGTTTGGCCGGCACGCTCCCCTGATCTGAACCCCATTGATTTCTTCTTGGGTTATGTAAAAGCGCTCGTCTACGACACACCTGTCCAGAACGAAGAAACTCTCCTTGCACGCATCCTCGCTGATTGTGAGATGATTCGCACCAACCAAGGCATCTTCGAGCGGATGCGCCAAAACCTATTACTGCGATGCCATGCCTGCATCGCATCCCACGGACGCCATTTTGAGCAGCTGCTATGAATGTAACTACATTTGCTCATTGTGTTTTCGTCCTACCAGTATCATGTGCAGTCTTGTCTAGCATTAGTATGTGTCGACCTGCATTACCACACCCACTGTACCTGATCTTCTACCTCACTCCGTTGTCGTGTATGCCGTACGTATTTCGTGCTCCAAGGATCCTGCTTCCTAGGAGCGCTCTGACACTTCGATGATTTACGGGCTTTGCGATCCCACATTCTGCCACACCCCTGTCAACAGCCACACTGTATACCGCGTTCGTGACGCCGGAAACGAGCCGCCACGTGTCTGCTGGCCTTTTGTCGCACTGGCACTTTCCCCAACGCTCCGCTAGTAATACAGTACATTGCTATGTTTCTTCGCATGCGCCGCCACTGTTCCGCATCGATGTGTGCATGAATCGCATCTACAGGGCACATACTGCAATCGTTCCTTTGACCCGACTTTTCTCCGACACGTCGTTCTCTAGTTCTCGCTAGTGTGTCGTATTCCATCGTAGTTTCGGCGGGCTCTGGCTCGGGGTTGCTGCATTGTCGAACTCGGAATCACTCTCTCACATTGCTTACTCTGTCATTTGCCATCATCCCGGTACGTTTGACCCCATGTTCCCGCTTCCAATCAGTGCTGTCATATGCGCCCCCCTTGCGCCGCCACTGTTCCGCATCGATGTGTGCATGAATCGACTCTGCAGGGCACATACTGCAATCGTTCCTTTGACCCGACCTTTCTCCAACACTTCGTTCTCTCGTTCTATTCATTTTTGTTCTACTTTGGTCCATTTTCGGCAGGCTATAGCTCAGCACTGACGCATTTTCGGATCACAACTTGTTCGCTTAAATCACGTCTTTTGTCATTCTCCATCATCCCCTGAAGTTGGACCCACCATTAAAGATACACCCTGTATATAACCAGTACAAAGGAAAGCCGGGAAGGCAATTTAAGGTAAATTTTAGACAAATGAAGGAGAAAAAAGGATTACCTACAGCTTACTAACGCACTAGATCACACATATTCACATGCACACACTAAAAAATCACTATATTTCGTGTATTCACACTTTTTCAAGTAGAGAGGAAGACAGCGAAGTTCACGTGTTCACAAAGTACAAGTTTGAAGAGACAATGGCGACACGTAGCGGACAAAACATCAAAACTGGAGAACAACTGACTGCTGTAGCGCGTAGATATCCGGAACTTGAAATAATAATAACTGTATAGCGTGTAAGTACAAGGTGGAATCGTGGGTCGAAATGTGTTGAAAATGCAGAGGAAAAGGGGAGCTTAGAGTTATTGAAGGTTAAGGCAAGGTTTTATTTTCGCGCTCAAACCGTGAATAAAGGCATTCTCCCACAGACGGTTTGTTGAGGTGCTGGTCGTAGGGGGTAAAATGTGAATTATGGCAACCAAGATAGATAGATCAAAATTGGATTGTGGGACTCGGTGTGCAAGGAAACTGGTGCATCCGGTTTGTTGATAGTACAGAAGTGACGATGGTTATTAATTCGAATGTTAAGAGCTCAACTTGTTTCTCCCACATAAAAGGCATCACAGAACTTGCAGGTTAGGATGTATATAACATTAGGGGTGTGGCATGTATCCTTGGGATTGAGGGTGTACCGACCATTAGCAGTATTGATAATGATTGTGGGAGAAGTGATGAAAATGGACCAGACCTTACATCTGGGTCTCTGGCATGTCTATGCGCCGGTTTGGTGTGGTGGTAAGGAGGGATTCGTACGAACCAAGATATTTCTAAGATTAGGTGGATGTTGAAAAACTAATCTCGGTTTGGTGGGGAATATTGATCTTGTGTCTGGTTCAGATTAGAGAATGTGGAAATTAGAGTGTAGGATTTATTTGACCTTCGTTAGTTTAGGATGGAACTGGGTGATTAGAGCTGGTGGGTTGAGTGTGTGAGGATGCACGGCGGATCTGTTTGGATACAAGGTTAGTAGGGTAGTCTCGGTTGACTAGCGCCTCCTGGAGGCGTTGGTTGTAAGTTTCAGCAGCAGAGGTGGTGGAATACAGGCGTTGTCCTCTGAGGGCAAGGGAGAAAGGAATCGCTTTTTTGGTGTGGTAAGGATGGGAACTTGAGTAGTGTACATACTGCATATGGTTGGTGGGTTTTATGTGAACGGCAGTGGTCAGAGTGTTGTTTTCTAAGGTGATGTCCACGTCAAGGAATGTGACTCTTTTGTCGGAAATGGACCATGTGAACTGAACAACACGGAATTGGTTCAGTTGTTCTAGGAATGTCTTGAGACTGGTTTCACCATGGGTCCATAACATCATTATATCGTCCAAGAATCTTACCCAGAGTAGAGAGGTCAAAGGTTTTGTTTTCAGGAAGTCATGTTCGATTTGCCCATAAACAGATTAGCATAAGAAGGTGCCATTCTCGTAACCATGGCTGTGCCTCGGATCTGAAGGTGGTGGTTGTCGTCAAAGGTGAAGTTGTTACATGTGAGAACTAGGTTGGCCAGGTTAAGAAGGAAAGCTGTTGTTGGGCTAAGAGGTTTAGGTCTCTCCTCATAAACCTTAGCTGCTAGGCCATGGGCAAAATGTTGGTATATAAGGAAGTAACATCTATGATGCAAAGCAGTATGTCAGGAGGAAGAGGCGGTAATTTACGGATGATTTCTAAGAAGTGGTAGGTGTCGCATATGTAGGCAGGCAGCGCTTGAACATGTGGTTGAAGGAAGGAGTCAACAAGAGTTGAAATGCGTTCAGTAGGGGAATTATAGGTGGCTCCAATGGGTCTGCCTGGGTTACTTGGTTTGTGGATCTTCGGTAATAGGTAAAAGGTTGGGGTACGTGGACTGTCCAGGATTAGGTATTTTATGTACATTTCAGATATGCCCTCACGAGAACCATTAGCTGTAATGAAATCGGAAATTTTCTGTTTGTGGGTGTAGGTTAGGTCTGTGGTGGTGCGCTTGTAGGTGTTGGTATCGGATAGTTTGCGGTAAGCTTCCTGGGGGTAGTCAGCCTTGTCTAAGACTACTGTAGTGGACCCCTTGTCCGCTGTGAGGACCATTATATCATGGTTCTCGCGTAGCGCTACAAGGGCTTTGCGTTTGTTATGGGTTAGGTTGGTTGGCCCTCTGATGTGAGAACTCACTGTTGGTGCTGTTTATATATATATCTAACTAGAAAACATTAGTAGATATGTTGCTTGTGTTTATGATTACTCATGGGGGATCGGTTGTATATTTTCTGAAAACGAGGAATCTTGAACACGTGGGCCTTCAAATGTTTTCCCGCAAAATACGATATCTTATGTGTGACCTGCTCTTCGGTGTTCTTGAAGAAACTCAATAAAAACAACTCAGCGGATATATGTAGTAAATGCAGCACCAACCAAAATGCATCAAATACTATTTTGTTGAGTGTTCCACAGAACCTACCAGTGATCATTTGTATAGTTTGTATTCTTACTCAGGGATTCTACTAGGATGTTCAGTATGGGTGGAGTAAAGCGAAAGGTGCTTGGTGTAACTAGAGCTTTGCAAGGTTTCTATCGACCTTTAACAGTAACAATTTTAAAGTTAGGTGTGTGTGCTCGACTATTTGAACTGGTAACACCCATCATTCGGTGGTCTGGCAGAATCCCTGTTCTTATTTCTGTCTTCATCTCCCTCTCCCATCCTTATTTAACAACAATAAAATACTTCATACAGAATGTGATATGTGCGATACAAATTTACTTCAGGTTGGTAACACTGTGACGCTGACGTCACTTGGTCTAGTATAGAAACGCCCCCTCCCCTCTCAGAAGTATATAGATCCACCAACGTTAATTTCATTTCTTTCTTATTTTTTACTTTAATATATCCTTACATAAGGGGCTATATTGGGCCTTTATTGATCACATATTAACGCATATTATATTCTATTTCCTGATCCCATGGCCATTCAAGATTAATTTTCTTGTAAGTTGTGTAGTATAAGAGTAGGTACCATTTAAAAAAAATCTCAATTGCATTTTGAAATATTCAAGGTCAAAGGTGACGTCATATCACCTTTACTTCATTTATTTGTCCATGCATAGGCGTATTACATATCATTGGAGAGGAGTTTGTTCCATTCCCTGGAATCCCTGTGTAATGTACTTTGTTTGAGCTTTCTAGGTCAATTAGGGGTCAAGAGTTATTGCAATTTGAAAATATCTTGCCGCACTAAAAAGACGATTTTTTTTTAACTTTGACGTTCATTTGTTCGAAAACTAGAAGACATTTGGGACTAAAAATTGGCATGGTGACATACTTTTGTTAGTATTGTAAACTCACCAAATTTCGTGAAAATCGAAGGTGGTTGAGTTGTGGGTTCTGTCGATTTTTAATAGAATTACCCATATTAGAAAGGATTTGTCAGCAGCATCAAAATATTCAAGTATCAATCCAAAGATTTTATTATTCAATTTAGTTGTGGATACAGGTACGTCCAGCGAAAGGGAATCCGAAGACGTTTCTAAACTGTCACGGTTTCAGTTTTCTTCTGTTAGTAATCGAATTTTAAATTTCTGTGGCTTAATAGCTTTCGTGATCTGACGCCCGTTTGACAGTATGTGTAATTGTATTTTTTTAGAATGTGCATATATTTTCTGCAAAGTCGAAATGAGCAACACAATATTATTCCTTGCCAATAATATGTTGACATATGTTGACCGTTTTATTCTAATGATTTTCTTGTGTTCTGCATTGTTTAAGGAGTAAAGGAAGTGGGAAATGATCACGAAATGACTCTTGTTAAACTTAAATAAGGGAAAGGGGTGAATTGTCTTTCTATTTCTAACAATAAAAAAGTTTAACACGACCACTAACCCATTTCGCTTGCTATCGCTTAGTCTGCAATATCAATGAGTCATACATAATTTCAAAACTGGTTGAAATGTTGAACAATAGGGCATTTATTAGAAATTTGCAGACCGCCCCGCTGGTTTAGTGGTTCACGTTTCCAACTAGGATTGAGGGGTCCGGGCTTCGATTCCTGGCGCTGCCAAGGATATTTTTCAAGGCGTGTGGGTCTGGAACGGTGCCCACCCCGCATTGTTGCAATTGGGGAGCTGCTACGAATAAAAGATAGTAGCGATCACAGTAAGAGCTCAGGCTTTCCTCTGCAACCCGTCTGGTCAGCGTGGGAGCAGTAGACCAATCTCCTCTCTCTGGGGAGATGCCTCATACAGTAGTGGATCGAATATGGCTGTGACTTATTATTATTATTAAAAAATTACATTAATTAAGTATAATTCATTTCAAACCCTGTAAAAAAATGTTCGTGCTCAATTATCGAGATATTTCATTGAAGAAAAAAAACGAAGAATCCTTAAGATGCAAACAAGCAAAAGCACACAGGTCCAATTTTGATAAAAAAAAATGTTTTGATCGTATTCAGACCTGAATGAAGAGCTGCATCGAATAATACAGTAGAAAGTAATTTATTGATAGAAGTACTTATCCCATCATAACTGTACTTCCTTGATAAAATTAATTTGCATTATTCACTTTATTAAGGTCTTCAAAGAACTATTGTTTATCTAAAAATAAACTAGTGTGCTTTTGCTTATTTCCTTTTCAAATCTGTTGCTAGTAAACGTACTTTAGCAATTGTAACAAAATAAGTAATGCACAGAAATAATCAAATTTACAAGTAACATATTTTAAACTTTTAAACTATTATATCTTACCTTTTTCACAGTATTTTAAATTATTAATCAATCTATGATTGTATTATTAAATTCTAAACTTCACAGTATTTTAATGGCATCTAAAATTACATCTTGTATATCCTTTACTGTCTTAAGAACAGTTCCGATATTTGCATCTTGTGCAATGTGCATCCTTTACTGGCGATACTAAAATCTATGAATAGGTATTTTAGATTCTTCTGTTTCTCTTCTGCAATGGAAAATTGACATATTAGTCGGTACCACAAACCCTGACATCACACATAACAATCAATATATATAGAAACTTTTTCTAGTTGACAATGGTATCTAAATACTTTACGCAAAAAACGCTATGATATTTTAATATTATCATATCTTTAACAGAGTCTTCCTTAGACTGAAATTAACAGCTCGATACAACTGAAAATCGTTATTTAAAATCCTCGGGAGATCAAATGCTTAAACCGACGTAACTAACAGTTTGATCTCTCGAGACTTTTAAATTCAACCGTTTATTATTTACATTCAGTTGTCTGTTATAACTATCATTACTTTCTTATGATAATTAGGTGATTTTACAAACGTCCTGGACTCATAAAACCTTACTAATGTGTTAGAATGTAATTAAATGAACTCAATAATTCCTGTATCTCAATTTTACAATTTTGTGAACTAGGGCGCTTTTGGAAATGGACTACACATATTTACAATCACCTATATTTATTATGTTCAAATTACATTCTACAGTGATACAAATTGAAGAATTATTTTCACTTGCTACGTGGCTTTTTTACTAATATTAATTTGATTTCATTAAAATGTTACTTTGGCATATTGAAACTAATAGCAGATAAGGCTTCGGTATTACTTTAGCTTAAGTCGGGTGTGATTTTTCCGAACGAAATAAGTGACAGGTTCATGAATCGGAATCATGGTATGGCGCCACGTCAGGCCTCTTTAGTACACGCCAGGCGTTCCATTTTGAACCATAAATGGAGCAGTCGCAGGTTGTGATTGCGTATAATGAAATAAAATATCTAACCTGGTTTTTCCTAAACCGTCTTCGTTCGCTGTCGCTCACTCGACATACTGGCCGTGATTTTTGAAGCAAAACATCAATGGTGACTGGAAATAAACATGTCACTGTCACTGTGACGTAAGATTGCCATGATTCCGATTCGTGGACCTATGACTTATTTCGTTCGGAAAAATCACGCCCGACATAAGTTAAAGTAAAATCCATAGTAATGTTACGTCATAGTGACACGTTTATTTCTATTCACCATTGATGTTTTGCTACAAAACTCACGGACAGTATTTCGAGTGAGCGATAGCGAACGTCGACGGGTTAGAGAAAGCCAGGTTATATATATATATATATATATATATATATATATATATATATTACATGATGCAAATCATTTTTAACAGAAACCACCTGTGAGTGCTCAATTAGAGAGACGCCAAGGTTTCTTTAAGTGTTGGACTTCATATACTTCCCAGAATCGTTCACTCAATTACATTAATGTGAGATTACTTTATAGCAGAGTAGTTCTAAGGTTAGCTAAGAATAAATTAGTTACCTTAAGTCATGTTTCATTTTGGTTAATGCTAAGACAAGTTGGATTAGATGAGATCGTTGCTGTATTCAATGAAGCATGTAAAGTCCATCCTACTTTATTTTGTGTTAGTTCAAGTTAGCTGTTCGATTCCGTGAACAATGCTCGATGCATTATATAGGAAAGCCGAAATAGATTTTGCACATTATTTTCTGACTAAACAATATTCACCACGAAATATTGTTTGGT
>JAGDQP010062618.1:0-10966 GCA_022664845.1 Lepisma saccharinum
ACAAATATATTGGGGCTCGATCCAAAACTTTTTAAAATTTATCTGGCTGAGCCAAGAATTTTTAAAACTTCTCGGGCCGGGCTCGTGCTAAAAACTTCTAAAGCTTTCCGGGCCCGGCTGGGCCGGGCCAAGGTACATTCGGGCTGGATTGGGCTCGGGCCGAAAAGTTCGGCCCGTGCAGGTCTCTAGGTTGTGGCATTAGAAATAAGGGGAAATCTTATCAAGAAATTTGAGTTACCAAATTATAAGTGGGATGGAGTGTAAGGGACAGACTTTTTATTGTGAGTAATCTTGTGGTACCAGAATTACAGTACCATGGAAAGTGTTCCAAAGACTTTTCAAGAACTAAACCAATCAGGAAACTCGTGGCTCAACCAAAATAGTAACTGGATAAGTTATTTTCTATGTATCTGAGTACATATAAAACGGTGACGAATGCCAGTACATTCTGAATGAATTAAAAGATATTATGAAACGTGTATCTGGTCAAGAGGATAGCTGTCATATACAAAAAAAAACATATTTAATAGCATTTCAAGGATCGGATAATTGTCTCAAATGTTTCTGGAAGGAAAAATGTACTCTGCTTATCGGACATGGTTCATAAAATTATGTATCAGTGATATAACGACAGGAAGACTGACCCTGTTACTAAGTGGATAGTATTAGCTGCAGGCAAAATCGAACCGATGGCTTATGGCTGAAGTATATACCCAGATTTCATTAATAGCAAGTCTGACGGGCAAAACCTCATTTTAAGTCTTAATGGATGGAGTAACGACAAAGAAGAATGCTTCTGAATCACAGAAAGTTAACAGGAAGAGCATAGTGATAAACCATGCTATAATATCAACTGAAAGACCAAGATTATTCCTGTCACCCATGTGAACAAGTCTGTTATTAACTCTTCAGCGATTATATGGGTCAAAATATCTATTCAATCTATTATCGTCCATAGGAGTCTGCACATCATACCATGAACCCTAAGTTTACATGACCTCTTCCATCAGTTCAGGACTATCAAAAATTAATAGTAAAAGGTTTCTTCAGCACGTGTTTGAAAACACTGATGTAAATATCCGTCCGCTGCATAATTTAAGTACATTCCATGCTATGTAAGGGATTCAATGTAGTACAGCTAATATCAGTACTAACACTTAGGTAAAGGTTCAACGAATTCAAAGTGATTATTTTAATCTTGAAGGTATTTGTCTGCGTTAGAACCCAAAGAAAAGTGGAGGAAGTGGCCTTAATAACGTGCTTGAGGATTTCAATGAATTGAAAAACTTTCGGAAACGTCAAGAAGCAACTCACTCTTAAATTTGATGTGGCTTGTTGGATTAAACAAGCGACCCGGATGGAAGTGTTATCTTATTAGTAACTATGACAATGTGATTTGATGTACATAATGTCAGTACGATTTATAAATTTACATCCTACTACTATTTACACGCCATTATGCTTAACAGCAGCTCGAAGTAGAAAACTCAGCTATTCATCATCGTCACATTTGATCCACCTGTGTTGAACTGAATTGGATTCAATCATGGCCTTTAGGCACCTATGGCTCAGACTGGGATAGGGTAGGAAAAAGGATGCGCACTGCGAACCCAAATAGTACCTTCGACTTCCAACTTTCCCTGTAATCCACCGTTTCGTTTCAAATTAACCTTAGTAATGTCCATAATTCTCTTTCCACGATTACAGTCTCTCTCTCTCAAGATATTTCTCACTAAGAACACACAATTAATCAAAATCAATCATTCTTCTTTTATTGTATTTCCAATAAATAAGTAATTTGTTAAGTTTAAAGCATTCATACCGCTACGTAAATTTTCACAAGATTCTGACAGTTTCTTTAAAATGATAATCGACTACTAAATTCTTATCATTATGTAGTCTAATTATGGTATATTATGTAATCTATGTATTATTTATCATGCATCACTCTAAATTTCTTTGCTTTAAATGTTTTATCAATTAACGCATTTTATAAATGATATGTATTTTCAACTAATTTTATAAATAACAAATTGTATAACTATAATTTTCAGCCATAGTAGTTTCCATCACCCTATCTTCATTAGCTAATTCTTATGCGCATATGCACATAAAAAGATAATCCATTTAAAACTCTAAATTTAAAAATGTTATTTATCGATGTTGCATATGGAGAAACTTATATTAATTATCAATGTTGTGTTACGAAAATATTTATACAGTATTCAGAAAATATATACCTACGTAATGTATGATTATGCATTCGCATATCTGGGAAATTCCTATTAATTTTTAGATTTACAAAACTGATGCCAGTCAAATTTTCTTCCAAATATGCCAGTGGGAGTACTTATAAAAAGGAAACAATGTTTTCGAAATTGAAGTATGTTTGAATCATGTATGTATTGTCTTATTCTTACGATATGCCAATGTTTTTTTACAAAATAATTATTTCTTGTAAATTCAAGCTTTGTGCCAAAATTTGCCTTACTTTATATTATTTTTCTCTGTAACTGAGTAAGTGTAAACCATAGATTCTTATATGTTGATGGAGGATAGATAGAAATGTATTTTAGTAGTAAATTTGACTTTCAAGTAACAGTAGCGCAAATGTAAGGAAAAAGAGAAATAGAAAATTATGTAAAAAATTGAAATTTTCGAGATTTCGTCTTTTTTTTCTTCTAAACATCAATCAGTATACGTATAACAATATTATTCGCGTAACAATTGTCAGTTAATTATAAAATAAAACAAGGCATGTTTCATAATTCCATTGTTTTCCTCTAAAAAAATTAAGACACAGGTATGGTTTAAAAAAATGTATGTTGCGGCTGGCAGCCATATTGGATTTTGATCTTTGAGAACACCTTTTGGTTGTGTTAACATTTTTAATGTGAATCAGGGAAGTTTGAAGCTTCTGAAAATAGTAGTTTAATTCATTCTTGGGGGTCCATAGGGGGATACCCTACGTCCCTCTGTATAAGATCTTTAAATTCATCTGTGGATAAGACCAGAAAAGGGAAGGGAGGGTAGCGGCCGGCATCTTGGTTAAGGTACCATTCTGACGTTTGGTGAAACTGAAGGAAACTAAAGGGACGATTGGCAGTCAGGACGATTGGCAGAAGAATTCGAACGAACGGTACCTACCCATTGCGAACCCGAAAAGACACCTTAGTTTTCCTCAAATACAAAAATTAGCGTAAATTACGTCTTCATGCATAAGATAATATAAGATTTTATTTCATTCTGTTGACCATAAAACATACAAGTATGTACAATGGTATAGAACATGTCAGTAACAGTGTATATAGCTTACAAAGTTGCATAATACACTCTTCATATATTAATGCGTCTCGTAATTTAATAATATCTGAAGAAAGCAAATATGTTTTATTTAAAAACTAAAAGCGTGTAATGATTTCGCCAACTATCTAACAACTTGGCTTCATCAGACACACTTGAGCGTGGGTGTCTGATGAATCAAAGTTGTTAGTTAATCAGCGAAACCGTGACACGTTTTTAGTTTTTAAATAAAACGTATTTGCTTTCCTCAGCTATTATTCTATTTTATCTTGAATTGATAAAAGCAAAGCTTTGATATGGAAAATGGCATGTGTCTAGTACACTAAGACCCTGACAGAACTGCAATAAACAAAGATACAGTGCAGTTAAAGACATACTTAACACAAAGTATCTGTTGCCCATTAGCAGAGGTATAAATGACAGCGACGGCCTATATGTTACATAGACTAAAAAAAGGTTTTTAAAAACATTATTTTCTTAAACAATTCCTACTAAAAAGTAAAAAATAATTTTATCTATGAGTAAAACAAAAGCATGTGGCGCTCTCTCATAAACAGTCACTTTTAAAATTCTTCAATTGGTGCGCCCCATGCTTTTCTTTTTAATAGTCATGCATAAGCAAAATTATGTTTTACTTTCAGTACGAAATGTTTAAGAAAAGTATGTCTTTAAAAAGCTATTTTATTTTTTACCCAAATCCTAAATTCATCTGCAATCAGTCAAATGACAAATCGTTGCACGTAGTATTTATGCGTAATATTAAAAAAATAATTAAATATGCTTTTAAATTATATAAATATATGGACGTAACAATGGGAGATCGTGTTGTCACCGGACTTTTTTACGTCACTATGCAAATTTTGGTCATTGTATGACGTCTGGAAATGAGTTAACGTTGAAAGATTTGAGGACATCAGGAACAATTTGTGAACTAAAGAAAAGAGTGTAATAATGATTGTTGGTGTGTACAAAGGCAAAAATAGGAATAAATAATGTTTCTAATATACACTCTAATCGTTGTTGTACTATTTCTAACGTAAATTAACCTAACTTTAAATTACCTGAAGTCTGTTATTTACGACGAGTTAGGGAAGTTTAAAAGTGACAGTGTTTGGCGCTCTCTCTCTCTCTCTCCCTTAATGTTTCTTTTTCCTAAATATTGTTTTCGTCTCGGGTTTTAAATAGGAAATTCTACTTTTTCCTTGTAAAGTGTGCCCTTGAGAAAATTACACCCCTAGGCCCGGGCCTAGTTAGAGCATCCAAGTTAGGATACAAAGACAAGAGGTTTCGAAATGGGCCACGTTTTACATGTGCTACAGTCTGTTTTCCTCTTTGTTGTACTTGTCTAAATACTTTTTACCCACAGTATACCTTCAGAAATAGATTGTCTCTTGTTGTGTCAAATGAAACAAATGCGAGTTCCTTTTTCTTTGAATTATTCTGCAGTCTCGGGCTCTGTTTCAGAGAAAAATAACTACTTTTCTGTTATAAATATCAATTTCAGCTCTCACTTGTAATTTTCATTATTTAGTCAACCATTAGTAGGATCACCGTGCTATAAGAGATGCACTCCAGAAGAAACCTTAACTGCGCAGGCGCCCTTGTATGCTATGTTAGTGTCAAATTATCGGTTCCAAATAGTTTGGTAAATTTCTCACATAAAAGATAAAAAAAATAGGCTATAATTTGTTCCCTTGTACATAGCTTACAAAGTTGCATGAATACACTCTTCATATATTAGTGCGTCTCGTAATATAATAAAATAATAGCTGAACAAAGCAAATACGTTTTATTTAAAAACTAAAAGCGTGTAATGATTTCGCCAACTATTTAACAACTTGGCTTCATCAGACACACTTGAGCGTGTGTGTCTGGTGAATCAAAGTTGTTAGTTAATCAGCGAAACCGTGACACGTTTTTAGTTTTTAAATAAAACGTATTTGCTTTGCTCAGCTATTTTATCTTGAATTGAGAAAAGCAAAGCTTTGATATGGAAAATGTCCTGTGTCTCGTACACTAAGCCCCTGACAGAACTGCAATAAACAAAGATACAGTGCAGTTAAAAAGATATAGTAAGAATGAAAATACATATAAATGGTTTAGATACAGCTCCCATCTACTATACAAATTGCAATTAATAATTTGAGTAAAAGAGAAAATATGCCAAACTTTTAAAATTACGTTAAGAGTTGCTCTGTACATACCCTTTCTTTCCTGTTCTGAATTATCAGGTCTGGTCTAGCAATCCTAGCATAGGGCTAGAGCAGACAAACGTGAAAAGACTATAAATCTAGTGCACTGACAAAATTGATATCACTTCAATAGTTGGGCCCTCTGACATTGTGAAGGCGGTTGATTTGGTCCTATACTGTATATGAAGAAGACAAATATTTAATACTGTAAGTGTTTATTCGATGCAATTAATGTCAGTTAGCATTTGTTCTAACAAGTGTGAAAATTTTAAGTACCGGTAGTAATAGAAGACAATCTACAATGTAACTGTATCATGTAAGTATGAAAATACGTTAAAATTTAAATAGGGCCTACTTATCATCAACTTAACGTGAAATGAACATATGTTCCTAGCAAAGTAATGTCTTCAAGCATGATGAAATAATTGCTATACTGTATGAGACGCACTCAAGGACAACAAAACACATTATGTACAAGGGGTCAAACTGATTTCGCAGGTCTTTTATGACTTTATGAGGGGAAATTGGGTAGCAAAAGTTTATCTTGGAATTCATCTCTTAAAATATTCCTGGTCATTATTAGGTATACTGCTATAGTTTAATGTTTAGTCATAAACTCGCAATTGTTTTCTGAGATTTTACTTAGTATCTTATAAATTACGCCACTAGTAGAAACGAAAACATACCATAACGGTTTCTTGGAGAATATGATAGGAAATCCAGATAGATTCCTTGCGAACAAAAGTAAAAGTAAAATGTTTTACATATTTACGAGGGAAAATTAAGTTGTTGAACAATCAGTTAACGATTAGGGGCCTACTTTGTCACAAAACTATTCGAATGTTTGTATAAGAGTGAACGTAGAATGTTTTTGTTACAATCCTGACCAAGTGAGCAAAGCGTGCAGAATTTTCAATGAATTGGGATAATCGACAAAAACAGTCGGCAATCCGGTCCGCGGAAAACTCTGCAGCTTACCACCTACTGTGTGTTCACAGGCGCCGAAATCTCGGGACTGAGACCTCTTGAGCCCCCCGTCCCCCCAAATATTACCTTCGCTAAATATTTCACTTACATTTTTTATGTTCTTGTTTCTGCAAATTGTTTTTCTTACCTAGTTTTTGAAAACTCGAACGCTTTTTTTGTTGAAAGAAAGTAAAAAAAAAAAAGACTTTTCCAACAGAAATATTTATATTCCTGTCACATAAACACGTTTTCGTGTCTTGTGCCGTGTGGCGGTGAAGATTGTTATCAGTGCGTCATCTGTTTTGGTGTTTTAGTTTCTTTTATGATGTTCGCAGATATAGAGTAGACCGTGGTCATAGGAGTGGGATCAATGAACCACTTCCTGACTTCCCCTCAGAAAAGCTGCGAAAGGCACTGATATCACCCCCAAGTACTACATATGTAAAAACCTTTTTTATCCTTCTGAGAAAAACAAAGAAATAACTGTCACTACGCTGCCAGTTCGTCATTCATTGTTTTGTTTTTGTCCATTGAGGATCGTGCTTGGAATATCATATACGAACGAAGCTTGTAAAATTATCAGGAATGTGGTCTATTTCTTTGACCCAAAGAAAGAGGCTACATCCTGGTTGTTCCCTCTTTCTCTCCCATCATGTGTTTAGATAGTACATTCAGCCGCAGTTTTTTTTTTTTTTTTCGAAAGCGCCGGATGGCGTTCCGACAATTTTTCTTTTTAGATTCGAAACGTTTTAAAATAATATTTGGCAAACTGGTTTGAATAAATAAAATTTTCAAAATAGTTTCTATTAGCCTGTCAGCAATGCATTCTAGTAAGTTTGAGCCTCAAGGAGAAGGGAACAAATTGCCTAAATATGTTTTGTGAATATATCTAGAATCTTAAATTGGAGCCTGTGAATAAGACTTCCACTACACTTTTTTTTAAAAAAAGAATAATACCTTGTTTATATTGCTAACATCTTACCATGGGTAACGTTAACCAAAATCATTTTAGTAATGTAAACGGTAGTTACCGTTAACGCTGGTTTAACATTTTACTGACGTCAACTTACGAGAGTTATCTTGTAACGTTAGTAAGAATCAACTGTCTAAACGCAAGGTAGTCATTAGGCACGGCTCACTTCGTGAGTTTATTCCTTTCTTTATCGAAATATATAGTATAATAATGGTGCGAATCACTTTTAAAATATAAAAGAATGATGGCAGAACTCATCTACAAAATGTGAGGCTACAATCAATTCATTTGTGTTCATTTTTTATAATTTAATCCTCTCCCGTATAACAAGCAGGCAAGCAGATTCTTTACTCTACGGAAACCTCTTCCTGTTTCTTTTCGGATTTCGAGACGGACATGACACACAATCTCAACTGGTACGCGTTGTGGATGAAATCTGCATTGCAATGAATGAAGAAAAATATACTGTAGGCGTCTTCATCGACGTCCGCAGTGCATTTGATAAGGTATGGCATCAAGGTCTCCGCATTAAACTGAAGGAACAGCTCTTCAGCGCAAGCTACATTCTTCTACTTGGATCTTTCCTACAAAACCGCTCTTTCCAGGTGCGCAGCGAGAACGCCCTATCCCCTCCCTAACCCATCCTCCCAAGTGTCCCTCAGGGTAGTACTCTATCCCCGCTCCTGTACGCACTGTACACTGCAGATATTCCGACTTCGCCACATATGCAGACGACACCTCCTTCTCACGGAACATCCACATACAATTTGTCCTCGCACATATGCAACGCCAACTGGATCTCTTAGCAGACTGGACTATGTCTTGGCGTATCAACATCCACGTTGAAAAGACCAGATGCACTGTCTTCGGGCGGAGAAAATACACCATTCATCCGCAACTTTACTTCGGTCATCGTCCTCTCACCTTCCACCCTGAAGCCACTTATCTGGGAGTCACCCTCAACCACCATATGACCTTTCGGCCTCACGTTACAGCCCTGGCCCAAAAGACCACTCAAAGAATTGCTATTCTATATCCTCTCCTCCGCTCTCCCCACCTGCAGTATGAAACCCGAACACACATCTATACACATATGATTCGTTCCGTCATGACATATGCCGCCCCCGCCTGGTTACATGCTGCGAAATCCCATTTACACCACCTCCAAATAACACAAAACGGAGCTCTCAGGGCCCTCACAGGACATGACAGAGGCACCAGGACCGTTCAGCTCCATGACGATGCAGACCTGCCGATGCTCCAAGACTTCTTTCAAACCATTCAGGCTGCCTTCTGGCATCGAATCCACACTAGCCCCCACCCCCATATCTCCACCATCGGTACGGCCGACGCCACTGCTACAAACGCCAAAGACTGCACTAAAGCTTCTCGTATCAGTTCATTCTCATACCACTCACACCGTATCACATACTGTGCATTTTGCTCTTGCATATCTTAATTCCGCTTTGTTCTCGGTGCGTTAAACGTTCCTGATCTTACGTAACCAACGCCGTGCAGACATATCCATCGCCCAACTTGTGTCCAACAGCTTCTATTGGTATTTTACTACGTACAGGGCGCATACTGCCAATCTTTCCATTGTTGCACACGTCTTACCCTGCCAATTGAAGATTGAAGTCAGGAGCCTCGGCTCGAAACTTCTGCGACCACCACAGTGAACACATTGGATGGATGGATGGATACAGACAATGGTAAAACAAGCACGATAACCAAGTTGGGTAGTCTGAACGCAAGTTAGTTTTACCCGTAAATCTTACCATCGTAAAATGTTAGTAATCTAAACAAGGCATTAGATTGCGAAGTTCAAAATTAATTTGTGTGTCAAGACTTTCATAATTACATTATTTCATTCAATGGGTTATTTGTGCGGCACTATTTAAGTTAATAGTGTTGACTTCGCATTCGAAATGTTTTGAAATCTATCATAATGGTCGACCATCCTGACAGGTATTTCCTTAGTCATTCCAGGTAAATGCGGATATGGTACCTTAAAAGTATGCCCTGGCCTAAGATACATTTGCCTAAAGGCCAAAAGTAAAATTGAGATTTCTCACTGTCAAAGGCTATTCATTCATACATACAAATTAACTATCAAGAGTCTATGAAAGGGTTGTTCAAAGTAATTCGTATACAGTATGTAAGATATATTGATGTGTTCGTTTATTGAGTAGTTCATTCTCTCATTCGTCCATTTAGTCGAGTGTAGTTTATGTATCATTCGATGTTTTTTTTGCAAAAAGAGCGTTTTTTTCGTAAAGAGATTTGGATATAATTTTGCTCAGAATAATGGGGAAAATGTAATTAAATAGGACTATATCGTGTTCCAAATAGTGTTGAAGTTAACGGTGTATTAAAAGTTCTTATCGATAGGTTAATTGACGTTTTACTGACCCTGAGAAATCAAAATTTTTTGCAAAACACCTTTCAAATTAATTCATGTCCGTTATTTGAAAACATTGATGTATCCTTTCATTCAGAATCATTAGGGAGTTACGGAGGTTCAAATTCTACCACTGATCGACCTGATTGGAGTTTCCAGTGCTCTCACCAGACAAATGAGAGGATGGTATCTAGACAAAAGCCCTGACGCATCCATTCCAATCCCCTTCCCCCGAAGAATGCTCATTTTGATTGACTTTTTAGTATTCTTTCACCATATAATAACAACGGTTTAGAAAGAGATCGCACAGTGATTTTATAAAAGAAGAGTGTCTTCTTAAAGACTGATTATCAATATTCAATTTTTTAAAGAATTGCTCTCCTCTACGTGTAATTATCTTCTGAAATAATATTATATTATGGATCAAATTCTGAAAAGATAATTTCGTTCTAGTGTTAGGTTTATTATTACGGCCTGGGCCAAAGATCCGTACCGTAATTGAATAACTTTTAAACATGAGATGTCATTCAAGAACACGAATTCATTCACAAATAAACATGCTTTAATTTCGAAAAGACTCGTCGTGCCAATTGCAATTGCAACCTGGCAATGCAGCGCATGTTCAAGATGCAGTTATCTGTCACCAAACTACCATTCCTTCCTCTCAATAAATCTTTGACCTTAAAAAGCCAAAATCCAGAAACTTGCGACCTTGATCGCGTTGGCACGGGAGGTCTAATATGTTTGTTGTATATGTAAATCATACATACATTGATTTATGTTAGTGCAAGAATTTAGTGCAAAATAAGAGAGCGTTTTATCTTAGGTACAAAACTTTGAGTAAGAGGATGTGACGACAACCCTTTCTTCATGCATTTCTGTGCCACTTACTTTAAGCGAACGCGCGCGTTACAATATTATAGCGTTATACGGTTGTGATATGAAAGCAGATGACATTAGCAGTGTCCAAATTTGTGATAGTGTTTTATTTTATTTATTTATTAGCGGGTGAACAAATTTAATTATATACAAAAGATGGCGCGATTTGTAATTAAAAACAAAACGAGTAGTGCTATTAAACATATTAATTAGTGCTATTATTATTGGGAAGACTTTCTACTTCAAACGTAA
>JAGDQP010062621.1:0-11851 GCA_022664845.1 Lepisma saccharinum
TTTTCGGTCGCTGTTTTATTCGCATTATATTTTGAACATTACAGATTGCTAAGTCTTAAATAAAATATATTATAGGGGCCTGGCTACTACTAGTAGCCTGATTCTCGTCCGCGTTTCGACTCCGAAGTTTCATCCTCCTGGTATATGTAGCAGTGTTTGTTGTTTCTCTATTCTAAGTTCACATTCAAGTGTAATCAGTCAGCCATGATTGGCACTTTGCAACGATTGCTATTAGCATATTTCAATAATGCATAGGATGTATCATATTTAGTTACATCGTTTAGTCCAAGTGCTTCAATAGCTCCTTGAGTTCCATGTACATGAATCAAGTATTATTTACTGTTTGATTCCGAAACACTCAGTTATCCTTATAGCAAGTAATGATGAGAATGAGTTCTGAATTAGTTGTAAGTAATAATAATATATCCGAGCTACGCTAACACTGAACTTTGGCGCACATTTCTAAGCACAAACCCTTCAACTCTGTGGACGGGGTCGAAGCGGTCACTTACAAATGGACGACAACATCAGCGTCCCCCAACATCTTAGTCGGGAGCGTAACCTCTTAAGCATTGAGTGTTTAATCTCAGTTGTGTAGGCCATGTTATGACTATAGTTTTGTGTTTAATAGTCACACAGAAACGGTAGGAACCACGACTAGCACACTTACGGCACACTTTTCCAGTCTACATCTTCCTAACGAAATATTCTAGGATTTACGTTTACAAAGATACATCTTAGTTCAGTTCACTTAGGATTTTCAGCCCTCAAAATTGTACTATCAATTTGGGGGCACCCTATGACAATATTCCAGAAGGTATGAGACTTATTTAGGAGTAAAGGGGTAAACTCGTTAAGAAAAGGTTACCAGCCGAGGTTAGGAATGATTAGAAATGAACGTGGAGATCTTTAGGCGGATCCGACTAAATTTATTGATGTTTCGAAAAGTTATTTCGACAAATTTCTTAATGTACACAACGGGGAACAAGTAAAGGAATTTTAAATCTATACCCCAGAACCGTAGATACCGGGACCTAGCGAGATCGCGGTTGAAATGTCGGCAAAGAAATTGAAAAAATTCAAATCACTGGGATTAGACAATATTCCAGCCGAATTAATTAATGCGGGAGGAACGGCACTAATCAAGGAACTGCATATATTGATAAATGTTATATGGAAAACGGAGGAGCTTCCAAAGGAATGGAAACCCTCAATTATAATCCCAGTTGATTAAAAAGGTGATAAATTGGACTGTAATAATTCCAGCGGAATCTCGTTACTCCCAACATGTTACAAAGTATTTAATAATATACTGTCAACTCGTCTAAACGTATACGTAGATGAAATAATTTGATATCACCAATGTGGATTTATAAGAAATAGAGCTACGTTGGACCAGATTTTCGCCTTGAGATGAATATTGGAGAAGAAATGGGAATACAAAGATTCTGGTCACCAGCTATTCATTGATTTTAAGAAAGCATATGACTCTATCAAAAGGGAAAAGCTATACAGTATCGTGGTATGATTCGAGTTCCGAAAACACTGGTTCAAATAGTGAGGATTTGTCTTAGTGACCCTATAAGGAGAGTACGTGTAGGCAATAATGTGTCAGATAGTTTCAAGATTCACAGTGGATTAGAACAAGGTGATGCCTTGTCACCACTACTGTTTAACTTTGCTTTAGAATATGCGATTTAAAAAAAATACAATAGGACCTAAAGACACTAACTACCTTGAATCAACTGTTCGTATATGTGGATGATGTAGATTTAATAGGGGGATGATATAGATGCACTACAAAGTAATATCGATATCAGGAGAAGTCTGCGTTGAGATAGGTCTACAGATAAGAGAAAACAAGATACATGATAACAAAGCCGAAACACAGGGAATAACGGAATTAGGTACATAATAATTAGGGATGAGGTCATAGAGAAAGTAAACAAATTTAAATACTTGGGAGCATACATAAGCAAACACGAGGTAACGGAGTCATTTAGTATCGGGCAACGCATGTTTCTGTTCAGTCCAGGAAATCTTAACCTCGCGGTTAAAATGAAGAAAGTTGAAATTGAAAATATACAGAACGGTTATTCTGCCGGTAATACTTTACGGTTGCGAAAGTTGGAGTACGACCCTAGCAGATGAACATAAATTACGAGTGTTTGAAAATAAGGCTTTGAGGAAGGATATACGGGCCGAAACTGTACGAGATGACTGGAGAATGGAGGATACTGCATAATGGAGAACTTCACGGACTGTATGACTCACTCGATGTTGTAAGAATAATGAAATCGCGACGACTAAGATGGACAGGCCTTGTAACTCGCTTGGGAGAAAAACGAAGACTATATTCCATCTTGGTTGGAAAGATGGATGAAAAGAGACCGTTAGGAAGACCGAGACGACGCAGAGTGGGCGAAATCGCACTTCTAGCTGGACAAAATTCCAAGATGACGATTTTATAATTATTTCGAGTGAAATAGATAAACAGTGGTAAGAAAACAATATTATAAGAATAAATGATCACCTGTGCGATGCTTCTATCTGATATGGAGGGTGTCCAGAATGGTCCGTAGGAGATATACTTTCTGAATATCAACAAGACAAGTAAGTTGAAAGGCGCTAAACAGCAGAGCCACATGTGTTGAAATAAATATTTTATTGCATTACGTTATATACAAAATTCTCTCTCTCTCGCTCGCTTTCTCTCTCACAACAAGCCACAATCATTATTTCTGGATAAATTCGGACTTGTAATTACACAAAAGATTGTCAAAATGTCGCTATATTTCTCTATATGTAGAGAAGATATAATACAACATTACAATCAAGAAAATTAGAAAATCAGAGTACAAGAAAAAACAGTCAACGTTCTTATACACAAAAAGAGATACACATATACATATACGCATCAAAGAATAATGATCTATTTACATAATTTAATGGAAACAAAAACAGAGGTAAAATCATTGTAGTGGATGAAGCAAAGTAATGTACACTCAAGAGTCTATTGAACATAATCAACTAGAATCTGAATTAATAGCTCTTTCACTACTATTAGTGATGCTAATTTCGTGAACTGCAAGTAATGCAATAACATTGTTATTTGGAGATGTTAATGAACGAAATTTATGTGATTGTTTAATAAATAATGATAAAATCACGGATCAGATGAGAATAACAGAGAATGCAGTAAATCTACCATCGTTTTCTCACGAGAACATTTTCTTGTATTATGCATGCTGTATTTTCGGAAATCTTTATTCCTAGCTTCTAAAGCTACCTCTGACGTCATGCCTATAGAAAGTACAATTGCTGTAATAATATCTCCACCATGAATTAATAGTTTATGCACACTTGAAGGCATAGGATACCACGAATATAAATCAACTATTTTTTTGCAGTATCGTTGCAGTACCCTTTAAAAGCCTCAACGTTTATTGAATAGCCACAAGAGATAGTCTGTAGTATTATGACAGTAAAGCGCTTGATAACCTCCTCGTTAATTCCTGTTACCTCTGCCGATTGAACATACTTTGCAAAAAAAATCTCCTGGCTGTGTGTCCGTCATTAGTTGTCCCAAAACCAGGTTTAGGGATGCCAACAAGTAACCCCATTTCTTTTTTTTTAGTTTTTCCCTGACACTATTGTTGGTAGTCTCGAATATTTGCTTATGTTTTTCTGAACGTTTTTGCCACTTTCTATCGTTCAGTCGATATGTTGAGCAGGCATTCAAAACACCAAATATATGCATGCAAATTTGTCAAACCAAAATCATGACGCGATGTAATGGAAACGCGATTATAAATTTTTGTTAGGATCATTCATTACTTTTGGAGTGGCTTCCCAAATACCGCAAGATTGACATGACGTTTCCGATAATACACCAAATGCTTTTCCGTCTATTATGGTCATTTTTAAACAATGTTCAACACTTATATTTTGGACAGCAAACTTAAGTTTGCAATTTGCTTTTCCACGTTGAATGTTTCTTTATGTATTAGATGTGATGTTTCTCTTTCAAACAAAAGTTTGATGGATCTGCAGAAACGTGTTGATGAGGAACGTGTATTTTTGCCACAAAACTGTTTCATCGTCCTTCGTCATTAGTTGCAGAGGAACAAGGCATATGGCAAATAGACATGAATCTGTCTTGCTTTCGAGACCTTCACCCGCGAAGTTTTGTTTATAATTGGCATGATTAGCTCTCCTGTCACAGCCCCACTTTAAGTCCTTTTTTGGCTGTATCTGAAGATACTTTTTTCAGAATTAACATCTGATGGATATTTCATTCAATATGCGTTGTACTGTATGATCTAACAGTGCTTGCAACTTAATTTTTCCAGATGTTTCCATTACTTCTATACTTTGTTCCAAGGGAGGAAGAAAGTATTGCATTCTGCTTTTGCCATTTTTAAGGTATCATATGATGGGTTTCTTTCTTTTGCACCTGATTGCATTAAAATATAGGAATGCTTTGTGAAGTGACCATCGACATTCAGGGCAAGTGCTTCTTCTGGTGTGTATGTTGTGGGGTTTGTTTGTGGAGAGTGATATGCTTTCCTCAGTCGACTAGCTCTTTTCGGTGACTGTTCAGTTATTTCCTTTATAACAGCAGCAGCATCTCTTTTTCCGGCTGAGTATAAATTCGCACGAGAAGCAATGAAAGTTGTTTCTCGCTGTAAATTTGCAGCAGTGGCATGACCTCTCTTCTCTTGCTTTTCTCATGTGAAGTTTGAAGGTCTTTCAATCTTCGACCAACTCGTGACGTTGATGGTTGTACATTAGTATTTACATCTTTCATATCTGGTATATTGATACTTCCATTCAACCATTCCGAATTATACGAACTAAAGATTTAGATTTTTATTCGATGGCATTCATGCCACTTTTGACTTAGTTTACTCGTATAACCTGACCCAACCTTTCTTATTTCTCTGCATCTTTCCTGTTCGATATCTTGACTTAAATTGAATTTATTCCAAATATATGTCAGCACAGCAGAATTATTCTTATTTGCATCATTTTCCTCAAACCATACTTCAAACACTTTCCGTTTTCCCATGGACATGTCTCCTGAAAATAGAAAAAAATACAGAGTTGTTGCATATGGTTGCAGCTGAATAATATCTTCAACAACAGTAATGCACCTTCAAAACAAAATATATAATTCAGCGAACGAATGCGGACGAAGTATACTTTTACCTTACTAAACTTCAAAAACGTTTATTTTACATTCAAAAACCATACTTTTTTACATACTAAAAGAGCATCATTCTAATTGTAGATTTAAACGAAAATTTATATTTAAACGTAGCATATTGCTTCAATTAAATTGATAATTAGCCCAAAGTATCATTCGTTTGCGTTATAACAACAACAACACTCCATTTAAAGTAGACAAATCTACGGAACAGGAACGAGACAAAATAATGCAATGGTAGATACACCATGTTTCTACCTGTGCTACTTACTACAGAGGTAATTGCCATAGTTTCAGTACACCGTGATAGTTCCTAATATACAAGGGCATAAATGTTTAGCATCGGAGAGTATCAGATTTTAAGAGTTTTGTCCACCTAAATCATTAAAATCGCCCACGCGACGTTGGGAGGACAGTACTAGAAGGGACCTTCGAGAAGTAGGTGTTTGTAATGAAAACTGACGTGGTCTTGCTCACGATAGAATCCTATGGCGAACGTATGTTACTACGGTGATGAACTTTCCGCAAGCCGTAAAGTAAGAAAGATCGTTCAGTGGTAGAACGCTCACTTCTGGTTCGTGGGGGCTCCGATTAGATCCGGCGGCTCGTGCCGTATGGACTTTGTGGTGAACAAAAACCATGTGTGAGGGTTTTTTAAGGTCTTAGACAAAATTCAATTCAATATGTGAGCTATACAATGCAGTCAAATCAAAAGTGAATACGCTGGTTTGCATTTTCATCGTTTAGTATACACGTAGGTAAATCTTATACTTTCGTTTTTCAAAAAGTAGTTTTGGTTTAAATCATTGATATTTTTCAACAAATCACGTGATTTAAATCGCGATTTTAAATCATGAATTAAATCACTTTGATTCAAGCCAATCAACCTTGAATATAACCGCTACAAGTAGAAGTATAAAGTGTACAATTTTGTGCGCTAAGGTGTTCTGTAAAGTGATAACCGAAGATGAAGATAAGATGGAAGAAAAGTCTTAAATCTTTTCCACTTTAGAAATTTTGTACTTGGTCAGCTTTACAGCAGAGTATATCAGAAGCAAGTCTCTTATCATGAAAACTGCCATTCAGCATAGGTCAGATACCATTTAGAGTATTTATAATCATTATGATTAATTGTTCCTTCAACAATTTAGGGGTACCTTACGTAATATGCTGACATGACATTTCTTTCATATCATAACTGAAATCCATTTTTTTTACTGTGTACATTCGCATATGGCTTTTGTCAATGAAGCCCTTTTTCCCAAGTCTGTCTTACAAACACTTATGTGGAGTATTGGTTATATTTGTAATTTCTTGCTGTGCATACTGCTTTTAATTATGCCCTTTATAATCTAAAATTGCTTATGAGAAAGAACGCTTACCTTGTCTTATCAGAACAAAAGAAAATGTACGTTAGTTTAGCGAAAATAAATACTGTATTACCAAGGAAAACAATGCTAACACTTCACTTGTTGTACTTCATATCTGTACTAACGTACATTGTATTCAAACATAAATAATTTATTTGTTACGCTATTATTCACTTGATCCGACTGTCCCAGTTTTCTGTCCTGTTCAAATCTTATTTTTAAATCAAATCTTATTTTCAAATTCAATCTTATTTAAAAAAAAATTAAATCTTATTTTCAAATTAAATTCTCGCCTTGTTATCCGTAGTTCAATCGACTTGGAATTTTTCAGCACTTACATGTGCCTGATGATTATAAAAATCAAGGATAAAAAAAAATACAAATTAATATGGTTTTCAAAATGGCTCATTTTCTCCAAAACTCCTGTAAGTTCCGCAACCCGCTCGACCCCAATGGTGTGAACATTGCATATTATTCAGGATTACTTACCAATTTCGTAATGTTATTTTTAAAAAGAACTTTTGAGCATCACTTTTATCAACACTGCTCTAAAAGGAAAAGAATGTTTGCTCAGAAGAATTATATGACTAAAAGTAAGCGCGTGGGGTCACTCATAGCGAAAACTTGTTCTTGTACTTATAATGTTACGTATTATTAACATGAATTTATGAGCGCTCTACTGCCTATGCCTTTGTTTTGAATGGTAATTCTTCAAATAACTGAAAAATCTTTCTACTTTGTAGTCCATTTTTTATAAAATAGTTTTTTTTTCTTTAAACTTTTGTTAAATACTTCTTTTTGGTTGCTACTTCTGATTCCGAGTTGAATGTATTTAGTACTTACCTGTTATACGAGTACATTACAAGAGTCTTACTGTTACCAAAGAACCTCTAAAGCAGCCTTTCCAGACTGTTTTGATAATCGTCTTACGTAAACAAGAACTTGTTCGTGTTTAATGTTCCGTAGTAGAATTCGTAGTTTAGATCACTTTCGCCGAGTTTCAGGTGAATCGAGGTTAATTTGCCCAGCTAATGTAATGGCTTTTAGCAGACATAGGTTTGCTAATTCGTACTAAAGACGTGTTTTCACCACAGAATTTATCACACACAATTCTTGTGTTTTAAAGCAGGGTTGCAAACGTTAGAATGTCATTTGGCTCGAACGGTCGTGTAACTCGTAATGAAATATCTCAATACATGTTGTTTTTACTGTCGTCATAATCATCGATATTTTTATTTTAGTCCATAGCTTATCCTTTTCCCCTATTTTTAGTTTTCAGATGCTCCTAACATGTACACAAACATACGTTTCATACGTGTTCCAATAATACATATGATTTCCTATGTACCTGTGATTGCACTCTGTTGTAAATCCAAAATGAAAAAAAACAAACTATACGTCATTTTCCTTCCTTTAAAAACTTTGTTATACTTTATTTTATATGGGTCAGTCCAGTAACTGTTGACTTCGGCCCGTCACGATTATCCGTCACGTTCTAGTTAAAAGACATCCATGTCCCAGCCGGGACTCGAACTCGGGACCTTCGAGTCATGGGCCTTAGACCGCACGGCTACCCGGTCGGCTCCTTCCTTTTAAGATCAGTAGTTCATTCGTGTTTGTAATAAAAGTAGAAGCCATTCATTCAGAAAGGCTCTGAACTAGTGATGTATGAAATCTGTTCAAAAATGGTGTTGGCCCATAAAGTAATGGAATTCTTAATTCTAAACCGTTAATAGAGAAAAAATGCATATTATGTTTTATTTTTCTTTCTATAGAAGAAAATCACAAGAAGCAGAAACATAAAACATAAAGGCACAAAGTCATGCCCTTTTGTTCTGTCATATCAAGGTCTCTCAAAGTTGGTGTGACCTCAAATCCGATGGAAAAAGTCAAAAAGACTGTCTGTACATGTGTGTGAAAGTGTAGGTGTGGGTGGGTGTATGAATGCTGATGGAAGTGACTTCAACAGAGCGACATCGCTTTAAAAAGAGAGAGAGAGAGAGAGAAATGAAACGGGACAGACAAGAAAGTGTCCCAAAAGTCTTTTTAACGAAGGGTGACGACGCGGGAGGGCGTTATTGACTCTCGAAGAAAACGTGATCGACATTTGCTCAGTGTCCTTTTGTTCGTACGAAGAAATAAAAAGACATTGAAAAGACGGAAAAGGAAAAACCGGAGTGTCCCTCCCGGAAATCGATAGTTCGAGCTAAAAAAAAAAAAAAAGAAATGAAAAATAAGAAGGAAGTTTTAAAAGAGTATTCCTTCTAGGTTTATTGCTTCTTTCATCGTTGTCTTCTTTCTTTGATTTCTGTACCAATCTGAGATTTCCTGTACGTTTCGTTGCCAACCATCACCCTCAGAAGCCTCTAGCACTTTCACCTTTTCAATTATCTTCTAATGAACTAAGTTTCTTTCCTATAGAACAATACCGAAACGGAAAGGAGAAGAAACGAAGATACAATAGAATTTTTTTGTGAAAGTAAAGAGAAATATGAGAATTGTACTAGCAAGAGAAGAAATGAAATACTGGAAAGGTCAAAAGAATAGGTAAGGCGTGTCGAATAAGAAGTTGATACAGTGTCAACTTTAAAGAAGGAAATATCAAGAAGAGAAAACCAAGTTCTTGTCGATGTATTATTAAACATTCCATTCTCTTGACTTGATATTTTTCTGCAGCGTCTTTCGTTTCTATTCGTGTCTTCTTTTTCTTTTTCAGGATTTGGACACAAATGGGGAGAAAGGGGTGTCTTTGTTATCTCTTCGTCTTTGCATTGATTGTTCTCGCCCTCTTCTCAATTTCCATTTTCTCAGTGTAAAGTTGCTTTTCTTTCTGGGGATTGGACATTGTGTAAGACGAGCTTTTTCTCTCTCAAAAATTCAAGTTCCTAACTTTTTTGTGTGTTTCTTCAGAAACGCGTTGAGTATGAGCAAAAATAATATGCAATTTAAAATACTGGAGCCACATAGTACAGGTATTGGACATAATAATAGAAACACTTGTCAAACGTGAAACATATTGCAACTGTGCTTGGTAACATAGATCACTGCGTAAATCAACCGTCTGTTGTTTATTGCAGGTGGGGTGGACTGTAGTAGAATGAGGCAGTGTGGGTGTGCCATTGTGGACGTTGTGCAGGGGTGGTGATTGAAACTGATTAAAAGAGATCTAATTATGGGTGCCCGTGTAGTTGCAACATCTATCAGCAAAAGAACGACGTTATACGGTGTAATACAAGACACGATCTCGAAAGTCATGACAGCAAACACAGTGTATGGTAAAACAGGGGCGGCGAAACACAATAGTAGTCGAAAAACGAAGCTACAAGACAGGAGCAGTCGGTCCTTGAAGCGGATTGTGACGTCGCTGAAGAAAACAATGACCGAGAAATTGCCTACAGAACTTAATCTGCACCTAAACACTCCAGTGCCATTCAAAACAGTGAGGCGAGAACTGTATAAAATGGGTTTCGATGGATGGCAAGCCCCTAACAACAAACAAAAATGCTCAAAGGCGACGTGCATGGTGCAATGCCCACAAAAACTGGACGTTGAAGGTTGTGGTCGGAGAGTCAGGCCAGTCAATTCAGCTTTGCTAGGAGGAGGGGGGGGGGGGGGTAAAAATTTACTGAAACCTACTTATATACTATCCTAACCCGTCTGGTCAGCATGGGAGCAGTAGACCAATCTCCTTCCTCCGGGGAGAGGCCTCATACAGTAGTAAATTGAATATGGCTGTGATTTATTGTGTGTTTAAGGAATAAAATACGCAAACGTTCTTCATGTATACCATACATTATGACCGTAGTACACAGTAGATTAAAAGGTTCACGTGGAATATTCTGAATGCTACTATAATGCCATGTTTATGTTAAAAATATTTACAAATTCACTGATTCCTTGACACGTCCCGTAAACTTTGTAATAACTTGTAACGTGAAACGTATATACAACAAACGTCTTGTGTCATATTGTTGTCATTAAGAATAGTTATCAGGTCTCGACTAACTTCACACTTCGCGGTAAAAAAAAATCATGACTGATAACAAACGTAACTATTGCCCTTGTTGGATTGTGAACCAATCTAAAAGGATGATAAATCTTCCTTTCAATTTTGAAGAATAAATGACATCCGTTCATCATCATTCGATCTCATAAGGTCACATTTTGCTTCCAAAGCGATAGCGTTTCGTTATTGTCGTTTGAAATTCAATATGTTTTTATGAAGATACGTCGAAAAAGAGCAAAAATTTCGCTCTTTAATTTGTACCTGTACTCGTTTGAAGAATCTTTCAGAGGTAAACTATAGACAAAAGCAGGTGTACAAACTAGAAAGTATGTAGATGAAGGGCGACGAATGAAAATTATTTACTAAAATAAAAACTGTGAATTAACAAAACAAATTATGATCCTTTTCTTTTTGTAAACTAGTTGCTACAAATATGTAACTTTCGAGGACCAATTTAAAATGAAACAGAAATATTAAATCGCAGCGCATGACGCATATAAGTTCTTTTTTATCGTGCGAATTTTGACATGAAAAGATTCAACCAAAATTCCAGGGGGGAAGCAACTGCCCTTCCCTGCTCCCCCCTTAATGACGGGCCCAGGACGAGTCACTGAGCCCTTTTCCCCACCACTGAACGCGTATTTGTCTGGCGAACGCCCCTTGAATCATACGATGTGGGCTGTCTCCGCCCGACAGTTAAACATGATGACGGCTTTATCATGGTCTGGGGCGCTTAACCATGATTTTCGGCAAACCCCCCTGTCACACTACACGGTTCGGTCACAGCAGCAGTGTATAAAGCACTCTTGGGTAACCAAGTCCACCCAATAATGGTGTAAATTTTATTTCCAGATGGGAATTTCATATTCCGGGATGATAATGATCTTCCCTGGTTCTCGCAGTCCCCAGATCTGAATATCATCGAGCCTCTGTGGGCTATTTTGGAAACCAGTGTTCGGCGTCGACTCCAACCTCCTTCGTCTCTACCTGAGCTGGAGGCTGTGCTGCATGAGGAATTGCTTCAAATTCCAGTCATCACCATTCAGGGCTTGTATTGGTCTGTTCCGTCCAAAATTCAAAGCTGTATTGCATGCTATAAAGATGGACCAACACCGTATTAATACAAAATGTTCCGACTTCCACAAGTGTTTCCATTATTTTGTCCAGTGGCTGTAAATAAATGCTTCATAATAATAATAATAATAATAATAATAATAATAATAATAATAATAATGAGGCGGAGACTATGCACATGTGCTACAGCCA
>JAGDQP010062622.1:0-11851 GCA_022664845.1 Lepisma saccharinum
CTATATATGGAAGGGTGAAATGCAGAGCAGTGGTTGCTTAGCACTAGGAGTGTTCGGAAGTGCCAAGTCAAATTCGGAATTCCTTCGAATCCGGAACTTTCTAAATTATTTTTCTGGTTCGAAAACTACTACTTTACTTACAAACAGCAGGCAAACTCAGTAGCGTGTTTAAGTATTTCCAGCTCCTAGCCCCGTGGAAAGTGCCACCCTTCATATTAAAAGAACATGTTGATTTACTTTTATACAGAAAATTCGGATTAGAGCATCAGATTAAGCACGTCTTAACAGTTACAAAGATATCGGGCGTGTTCAGTTGTGATCTTACAAATTGTAAAACTCCGAGTTACGATAGTCCGATAGTCTGCGACTAGACTATCCCATGAGTTTTGCTAATTCAGTGCATTAGTGCACATTTTTTTTTAACGACGATTCAGATTTTTCTGCAAATCTGCATCTTAACCTGCTATTTTTACAACCTAGACCTCTACTCCAAAGTGACAATTTTTTCAATGCCTTTTTCGGGGAGAGAAAATTTGGAACCCAATATAAAGAGGAGATAAAAGCAATCACTACCCGAATGAATTTTATCACTACCTGATAGAATTCAATTTTCATTTGTGACTTCCTACACCGATATGTAGCTCGTGAGAGAAAATAATCCCTCTAAAAGGGTACTGCTTCCCGCAAGACACAGTAAATATAACCATTTTTAGGTTATTGTGAGGAATAGTATTGTCTTTGGGATTTGGCAGCTTGTAGTTGTCAGGTACGTGCTTTTCTCCAAGGAACTGGGTTTCCATAGGAAAATATTTCTTGTGGTCTGAGGGATTATTATCGTTATTTTGCATTTTCTAAAATTCGGGGACACACACACCCGGAGACGGATGTGTTATTTCGGGGTCTGTCTCCGAAAATCGGGGTCGAATGGTTAACTTACTCTTCTCTAGTAATAGCGTTTTCTAGATTTAAGCGTCATAACTTGCTTTTTGCGTGATTTATAAATGGATCTTTTTTCATCCAAAAATAAAAAGAAAAGAACAACTTTCTACATCAAGCCGTTCTAGATTTACTCTACAAGAAATTTTCAGGGTTTCGGAGAGTCGCCAGTAACGTTGCCAGAATCTGAGAATGTAGGGTGTACAATCATTAAAATGGGCGCGGTGCGGCATATATATATATATATATACTGTGATCAAAAGTATTCGCGACACTCCGCGAAACATTTGTTTACCATAGAGGGCGACACGATACTACCATCTACCTCATGGAACACAGGTCAGAGATCTCAGTAGCGAACAGACAGCAGAACGGGACGGTCACGTACTTTCAACATGGTCTCGTGATTGTGTGCCACATGCGGAAGGAGTCTGTGCGCGAGATTTTTACTCTCTCTGTCATCTTAGAGAATTTCAGATGTTTTTATTACAAATGCACTTAAAATTTCAATGATACTGTCTCTTACTGGAACAAATACGGGGTGCAGAGGCGCCTACACGCCTTCGCACCCCACCCCCCTAACTGACGCCCGTGAGAATCACCCAGCTAAAATATAGAATAAAACCAGAGTCATTGTGTTCACAAAAGCTAGAAACGGGACTCGACAAAAATGAGGTATGTCATAAAAAGCGGGTCCCATTAGAACTGAGAATTTGTTTCACACCAGTAAACAAAACAAAAATACTTACATTGGCTTGCTACATCTAAGAAAAGCTTCTCCATCTGCGGATGCAACGCATGTACTAAAGAATGTCCATTAATTACAAGAGCAAACCCACCAGGAGCCTCCAACTCATCTAAACTATGGCCACGTTGGTAATCTGACTCACTGTAAAAATACAGAATACATCTGAATAAATACGTGATATTGACAACGAATTCTCTTTACACTGAACATCCACAGAATACGTCGTCTTCTTTCATAGGATACGCATCGTACTTACCACTCATTAATGTTGCAATAAACTCTTCTCAGATCCACATTCATCATTGTAAAATTGCACTTAATTTTAAATTGATTAAAATAAAATGGAGGGCCTGTATAACAAGTCAATCAAACTTACCTAAATATCAGTCCTCACGAATGCTGTAGTCAAATCTACAAAGCTTTTCGCTACCATTCTGGCAGCATCATCGGGCGTTGACAAACGTTAATTGTATTCTGTAATGTGTGTTTTTACGTGAATTATGCTGTTTACGTGTGTATGTACAAGTAAATGCAAGAAGTTATGAAAGTTATGCTAATATATGTACATCTTGTAACTCGCGACACTTGGAAACACTAAACTGCATTTTGTATTAAACTATTTTGTGATTGTTGGCAGAACATGGGAGAAAACAATCATGTATTAAAATATTACTAAATGAGTTTCTGAACTTGTCTGGTGGAAAATGCATGAACTACAGAATATGTATGTAATCGTGAATAACTGTACGAATACTAATGAAACATTTGAAACTGATATTGTAGGTTTGATTCCGGTCTCTATTTTAAATCAAGAAGGAGAGTTCCAAAACAGACCTCTCGCCCCAAGTTACTTGTGACATTATAAAATTATCCCCTTGATCGATGAAATATTTGGGGTACGTAAACAATAACATTCCATACACCACTCCATTCGCTTAAGATACACTTTTAATAATAGGTTAATTAGGACCATAATATTAGTTTGTCAAATATTATTACAATTCGTACGTTTATTCACGATTACATACATATTCTGTAGTTCTGGCATTTTCTAGCACAAAAGTTCAGAAACACGCTTACTAATACTTTCATACAATATTATTCCGTTCTGGCAACATTCACGTTTAACAGTTTAATCCAAAATTGAAGTCTTTCCAAGTGTAAGGGGGTGATGACATGTACATATACTAGCAAACTTCTTACATTGACACATATTTACTTGTACATACACACGTAAACAGCACAATTCACACTTAAAAACACACATTACATACACAATTAAGCTTTGTCAACGCCCAACAACGCTACCAGAAAGATGACGAAAAGCGTTGTAGATTTGACTACAGCATTTCTGAGAGCTGATCTGAATAAAATGACTTGAAAAGGATTAAAAAATGTCAAAAAGTAGACACTTTTTAACTACTGCTTGCTTTGCTATTGCGCAGTTTAATCGGAAGAAAAGTACAAAACCTAGACCGATCTCCCTGTGACCAATTTACTGTACTTGTTTCATGGCTCTTACTCTACGACTTTCAAACTTTCTTTTACTTCTCATCTGACCCTCTCGCAAAGCCTTGGCTGCCAAAAATCTGGATCGACATTATTATGTTTCCCACCTCTACCACTGAAATGAGATGGAACAGATACCCCTCCACTCATTTAATCTATACACAATTTTGCACTAGAACACGGTTCAAAGGACTTCACATGAGGGAAAACTTCAACATTGTGCACCAGTTTGCAGGAATATGTGCAATCCCCAAGCAATGATCTCTGTTTACTACTCTCGTACGAACAGTCTCTTCGAGGTCCAGTCAGTAGCCTGTTACAATTAGGGAGGAAAAAAACAAACACAAACCCTAAGCATCTCGCTTTACCTCCCTCGGATGCGAAAGTACAGAAGCTTCGGATACTACCTCCACAGTACTAGAGATAGGCAAGGCTTATGCAAAACATCTACCTTTGATTTCCCTTATTTCTTTGAAGGAGTGAATTATTATTAACACCTAAACGAGCTGATGAGCGTCTACGGACGGGACCTACAGGTTTTTGAGAAAGGGGACTCCAAATTCAGTAGACCCTAGCTGGAATGGAACCCGTGACCATGCGTGCAGAAAGCAAGTGCGCTAACCGCTCCTCCACCCCGAGGTCTTATTTCTTTCAAGACTTACGTCATTAGAAGGTCTGAACGTAACGCCTGCATCTCTCACTGCTTTTCAACTTTCCAATGTTCAGTACGTATGAAAATGTAAAATTCAGTTAGTAAGGAAGGAAAGGATTCTTTTTACACACAAAAAGCAAGAATGTAGAGTAATACTGACAAATTATAGACTGTCTACACAATGACACTGCATATGAAGCTAAAAGCAAACTACAAAAACAACATTTTATGACCTCCAACGAAACAACAGTAAACATTCACGTACTAAGAACAGAACACACACACCTGGGAGAATACTACTTATTCACGAACACAAATTCTAACACTGACTACAACTGTGATATTGATGACAGACTGATGACGCTCACAACACCAGAAATTAACAACTGACTATTCTCGGTTCACATGTAAACGAGCCCTAGATTTTTCAACATTATCACGAAGTTCTTGAGGTGTCTCTTAAATTGTGATATTTACAGTTTATCGTATTACAGGTGTGAGTGATTATTAACATCCTAAACGAGCTGGTGAGCTTCTAAGTACGGGATCTACAGTTCTTGGCAAAATCAGCTCCGAATCACTGCGTTCAATGAACCCTGGGGATATTTGAGCCCGTGACCACGCGCACAGAAAGCGAGCGCTCTAACCTCTCGGCCACCCCGAGGTCGTATCACAGATGTGTTCAAATTATTAGACTCACACGCAGAAGTTCTGATGGGGCAGAAAAATGTTATAAATTTCTTTCTTCCATCATGGTTAGAATGTCAAAATGTGCAACTGCAAATTTTGGCAACTCGAGAGCCATTACTTTGGGAGATATCGATGATTGTCAGATTCTTGTTTCTGAAGAGTGAAGAAAAAGAGTGGAAATATTGTAAAATGTTGAAAGAAATGGAAAGCAAATACACAGTATTAGGCACTAGGTGGAAGTTGCTACCTGTTGGATGGTAGGTTCTTTACAGCCGCCATCTTGAATCTCGACTGGTTTTCTTACATGGGAAGGGGTCCTCTATTATATCATTCTGAGCTAGAATTTTACGGAAAATGCCTTTCTTAAGTTAGTTTTGCTGTAAATGTATTATTGTGAGAGATAATGGTGTGTGACATTCGTATGGGCTAATGATGCAAGTCTAAAAACACCCATTTTATTTTGAAATAATGAAGGAATTGAAACCTAAATGCATACAAATTGTTCATGATTATATACCCATATCAATATGCATTTAGTTTAAATTTCCTTCGTTATTTTGAAACAAAATTGTGTTTGTTGAAATGTACGTAATTTACTTGTATTGGTATGCAACCACTCATTCTTCTCTTTAAAACCGTTTCTCAATGAGATATCGACTTGGTGCAAACGAATTATTGTTACTTCCTGCAATGTACTAGCCTCATTCATACTTATTTCGACCCACCTTTACTTCAGAGAATTTCTGGGAGTTCCCTATTTTCTTTGGGGAATTCCTTGCACAGCCATTCCAGTTTTGGAATACACATTTCTGGATTGAGCAAGTTCGAAGTCTTTGAGGGTACCATGTCGCCTGAGGTCTAATGTTAATGGTATTGGAAAAATCAAGCTCTAAAGTTCGTTTTCCCATGTTTTCGGCAGCCTATAGCGCCGAAACAAAGCATTTGTGTACCATCGATGTATGTTCTAATTTTTGTTTTTTATATTCATGTCACAAAGCTTGTGAGGTGTTTTGTCGGGTGTTATTTTGGAACGCCCTGTATAAGTGTCGCTTTTGTAACTGTATATTTTAGGCTGTACGTCCTTTTCCCCTGAATGTCTCTAACTCTACTTTAAGAGCACGCCTGTAAGGATGAAAGCTCACCACTTGTATTTGTATATGATTTTCGTTTGCCGGTGTCCGTTCTGCACACTGAGCAGCGTATCTGTAGTTCATTTTCCCGCATACAGGGTATATCAAAACTTTCCGTACAAACTTCAATGAGACAGAGAGCACCCTCTATGAATGAATGCTCATTAAACGGCAATCTTCAGTGTTAGAGCGGTGTTGCTGCATTTTGCTAGAAAAGAGATAAGGAACACAAACAAATAGTATTGAATGAAAACAAGTATCAACAACGTCTAGATTTAAAGACGGTTCAAAGTTGCAGCCAACAACAGCAACGCACTGTACCACTGAAGCATTCATTCCCATACATTTTGAAACATTCCCGGCATTTTGTAAACAGTTGCAGCGGCAAAAGCAATTCTTCCGATGATGTCTTCATTAAGCCAAATAATTATAGTACACGATCTTCTTAAAGTGTCCCCAAAGAAATCGGGTGGCTAAGTTTATTGTTACATGTAGTGTGTTCCCTTTATGAATGACAACTAGCGCCCTCTAGCATTGAAGGCTGCCCTAGATGACATACATTTATTGACGAAAATTGTTTCTCTTACCGCTTTCTATTTCGCATTGAAGTTTGTACAGATATTGTCCACGTACCCTGAATAAGTAACAGAACAAATGTGGGAAATTACTTACAAGCACAGAAACTTAACTCTCAAATATCGTTGTCACAAAACTATTGAACGTCTTCCGAATTAAGCGGAAATATTCTTTCTTCCTTGTATACTGAAATATTTCATCTCTTCCTTCCTCTTTATTCACAGGGGAAAATGTGCCTGTGAATAACTTACTTCATGTTATTTTCGAAAAGTAGTCCACATTAAACGTCTACCCAATCACACAACTCTTCGATTCACAAGGACAGAAACTGGTAACAAGAATTTCAGTAACAGTAAGTATAGGAAATATGAAACTTTGTTGATCACAGTGTCATCATGGAAATTTAGACTTAAGAGCATGAACACAACAAGAAGAAAAAGAAGACACACTATTTTAATATATATTTGTTAAAAACACTAAATCACTTCAAGGTGTTGGTTTCAGATTCTGTCCCCTTCAGGTCCAATTTTAAAAACTAAAAAAGACGTTTTTAAACAATTCAAGCATAATAATAATAATAAAACTTTTAGGAGAAAAAACAAATCTTTTACTGAAACATTCAGAACATAAGTTACAACTCATGCAGGGAACAACGACACTGATTACTTCATTTTCTGCTACACCAAATCCGAAGTAAGCTGAAGGATAATTATGGAAAGGGAAAGAGAATTGCAGAATATCTAATGTCAACCACTACAGAATCACAGGAAAGAATAAAAACAGTTGTTTGGCGAAATCTATTCTTACCTAGCTTCAGGAGAAACCAACACAGTTAGTTCCACAATGTAAACAGCTATTGAAGTACACCCGTGGAGGAGATTTCATCCATATAGAATCTCGCAAGGTAATGTACCACACGTAAGTTACCAGCACACGAAGAAAACATTGCAAATCAATTGTACCTACTTAGCATATGGCGAACGCATACACCATCAGAATGCTTCTCTGAAAGAGTATTCCACATAACTTAAATATGAAACAAAACACTAAAATTGCTAGTTTCGCTAGACGTAGCGAGGTACTAATAGTGTAATAAAATGAGATTACAGGTTTCAATGTAAAGAGTAAGCCGAATTAATTGAAACGTAGACTAAAACAAACTGGAGTCGCCATGTTGAAAGTAAAACATCGGTTCTCTTAACCAAATGATTTAGCCTTCTCTCGTTCCTATCAGATGAAACAGACGGAAAAACTGTTACGAACAATTTTGTTTTGCATTAAATAAAATCGCCATATAAAAATAATTTCCTCTTAAGTGCGTCCATAAAGCTAATTATGAAATCTTTCGTAATTTGTCCACGTTACCTCCTCACTGATCACACTGTAACCTCTCTTTCAAGCCATTTAACTACTGTTTACGTGAATACAATTATGAACATAAAACAACAAAACCTCGCTTTTTTCCTTCCTCCCTTAACTGAATGAAAGGTTTCTACCATACTCCTATTATCTTACCTCAACTGAATACCCCTATTCGTAGAAGTACACACAACTGACGATCACTTAGCAACACGCATGCTGCGCACGTTACATCGCTGTGGTGCACGAGTATACGATTATATCAAGAGTATTGTTCTCATACGCCAATTAAGCATATAATGGATGGAAGCGTTTAACTTAGCAGTCAGGAATTAACACTCTGCTTAAGTCCAACAAAGGTCACCAGACACTTGACCCACAGTTGATGCTACCACGTGGACTTGCAATGTGGCCTCCCCTGCGGTGTAGGTGCATATATACAATGTGACCCTAAAAGTCTTCTGGAGGTCGGGACGGGCGTAAGCCATAGTGCTGTTACCGCCCATAAAATTCATTTTATCTTATGTTACCTCTGGAGGTGATCACTCTCACAAAAATAAGAAGAGAGTTCCTTTAAAGAAATGTTGGAAAATGTGTAAGTTCGAAGAACTATCAGATTACAGGTTTAAATGTAAAGAATAAGCTCGAAACGTATAAAATAAACAAACCACCTAAATATGACGCAATATCTCGAGAATTAATGACATAAGACGCATCATTATCTCAGCAAATCACGTTCAAAATTGGATCCCCGGATTGTTATCTGAATTAAGTTTATTACTAATGGAATGGAACAAAGAAGGAATTCACTACGTAAGAATGTCCGTATCAATGAACTGACGTTACGCAGTAGACAAGCATAGAAACTGCATTCTTCAATCATACATTTCTCTCACATGTATTTCTTGAATACGGCTTTGACTGGAATTTGGCACGCAAACACACTTACAACATTATTCGTCGAGACATTACGCCATTCGTAACGATACCTTTGGGTGCATTGACCTCCGAAACTACAAGTTTCTGACATTTCTTCGAAGGCACACTTTTCTGGTTGACTAATCACCTGAATTTTGTCGCAGTATATTAGGGACACACTGTATATGCATATGTGTAAGTGTGTCTACATATATGAAGCGGAATTTCATCGAGCGTGAGCTTGTACCTTTCAGCTACTAGCTTATACATTGTAATGTGATGTATAATTTGAGGTTAAGGGTGTGCTCATAATCATGCCAACTACATTTGAAGAACAACTAATGAAGACAATTGATAATTGCGTTTAATGTGTTTCATATCTAATGCTGTTAGTCGAGCAATATTAACTTAAACATGCATTCCGCAATAATAATATTACTTAACAGAACTTCAGTATCTTTAGTCAGTTCTCCATTCCTGTGCTGAAATAAAAGCGAATAGCACTTTATTTTTATGCTAGGTTAAGTGAAGCACATAACCATACAAATGAAAGAAGTAACTAACTTGATAAGTGAGTAAACATACCATCATTGTTTTTGTAAATCTATTAATTACACATTAAAACCCATTTGTATTATTTCTTCATCTGCATTTCAATTACTTTAGTGGCATTGGAAAGAATCTCTTTGAATAACATCGTTTCGTAAGGAACATTGGTTATGACTCGTTATCAACACGAAGACAGTGTGCAATCGTCAAGTGAACAGTGTCTTGGAAGAGTAAGACCTACGACCACGACATAAAATCACTGCACACTATGCATATCAAATTACCTGAGAGTTCCAAATACGTATGTTTGAACATCTCTAAAGGAGAGAAATCGAGTATAGATACAGATACGTGGCTTACAACGTGGCCGCTTTTATTCAATGAAATATGAAAATGGACGAAAAAGAGTCAGAATTTCTTTCTTCTCGTTTAGAATTTGTAGATAACCAGTAGTGACAGAAAACACTCCTGAGTTTCGGGTTTCTGCCTGAATCAGCTCCAGATAGGGCGACATTTTCTTCCCGCCACACATACTGATATTGTTGGAGGCTGTAACTAGATTTGTTACGTTGTGAAAATATAATGTAGTATGTCTTCTGTCTTGAGCCGAAAACTTGAACTTATAATTTATTTATTTTCACTATACCAAAGATATATCCCACATTTGCAATACGAATTTCGGACGTAATTAAAGCCCATCTGAAAATTTAGAAACCTTGCACAAAGTATTTAGAATTCTTTTCCCCGTCCTCACGGTTTTAGCAATTAATTTTTAAAAGTTCTTATCAAATACGTATGATACACACTTATGTTACTAGTCTTAAAAGAAATCTTATCCTTCTAGAAATACTTGTAATTATTAGTACATCTAAAGAATTTAAGAGCATCCCTACATTTCAATTATGAGTTTAATAGTCTTTCTACTAGAAACTGGGAATAATTATGCAAATGTATTACAGGGTGTTATCTTCAAGTGAAGCAGAGGAATATTTTTCTACTTTATTTTTACAATCAAAACGTAAAGAAATGCCTTTAAAATTGTGAATCACGTGTGGTCAGCTTCTGGTTGGTGAATGCTTAAACATTTAGATATTAATAACGTTTTTCTCTGTCTTGAGGCTTTTATTAAGTTAAGAAGTAATAATTACATGAAAATATCTAACATAGGAAAGACTAAAGATTAGGATCAGAAATGGAAAGAAGTAACTGCATCTATTAATTTCGGCATGCTGGAGTGGGACGTCTAATAACTATCATAAGATTGGTTTTAGCTTTTATGCAGGATGGCTGTAGTTTCTATGCGTGAAATATGCAGTTCATTACCTCTTGGGACAGGTTGAAACTATATAGAAACGTAAGTGGTGGAAAGATGTTGATTGTATGTGACAATGATAACGAACTGTGAACAAAATTATTGAGAAAATAAATTATGTAAAATTGAAGAGTGGAAATGCCAAACGTTCCAAGTGCCATTGTTTGGAGGAAGAGGTTAAAAAAAAAACTCCACAAGCATGTTTGATATGTCCATAGAATGTCCCCATCCTTGTTCAAAGTATCTGAATTTAGTTTTAAGACCTTTAGGCAACTTTGGCTCAGGCCGGATGGATGATGATGGAATTAATTAGCGGAATGAAGAAAGTGGGAGGAAACTCCGAGAAAACCCACGCACACGGTGTTTGTCCGCACAAAGCCACATGGCATGAGCAGGGATCGATCCTATGACCCCAGAACCAGAGGTGAGCGCTCTACTAGTTGAGCCACCGCGGCCCATCCTTGTTCTAAGTGCAAAATCAATCAGAAAGAGAAGAAAACAATCACACTGTGTTGGAACGAATACGTTACGTGAGACACAATCTATTAAGTTTTCTGTAAAATTTAAAATTTGGTACTTAGAACGTTTAGCATTTTCACTTTTTAATTCTTTTGTGGTTTTAGTTTCTGCGATTCGGCTGAGGACTGACAATTTAATGTCTATGAATTACGGTCAAATATGCCTAAAAAACCACACGGAAATAATGTGTTATGGCGGCGCGTATTTTAAATGTGAAGAAATACAAAGGTAAGTGATATGGATTTCTCAATTGTCAATCCACAACCGAAACACAACAAACAAAAACAAAATCAGAAAATAATATTACATCACTTGATTTCTCAATAATTTTATTCAGTTCTTCGTCATTGTCGTACACAAGCAACATCTTTCCAACACTTACGTTTCTCTATAGTTTTAACCTTTCTCAAAGAGGTAAGGAACCCTGCATATCCCACGCATAAAAAGTCTCAGGGCAGTTATCTGACGTTCCACTCCAGCATCCAGTTATAAATAGATGTGGGAACTTCTTTCCATATCTAATCTTGATCCTTAAACCTTCCTATCTTAGAGATATTCTTTATTACGATCTTTTAACATGATAAAGCCTCCAGATATAGACGAAACGTGGTTAGTATGAAAACGTTCCATCAACAAGAAGCTGACCACACGTAAGTCACGATTTTAATTAGTTTAGCTTCTCGCGCAAAAAATAACAGGAATATCTTCGTTTTCGAAAGTTTGAAAATTAACCCTCTCGCCCAAGACCTGGAACGACTAGAACAAAACATATTCTGTACAGTTATTGTAACTAACAAGCCAGATACTGAAATAACTTTAGATTTGTTGCTCTCGCTCTGATAATGTAGCTCATTACATTTCTTCGGTGGATACACGGAACATTTAACATCTTACGCAAGACATGGATGTAAAATACAAGACCTATTTTGAAAACTATTTCATACCAAAGAAAA
>JAGDQP010062623.1:0-11851 GCA_022664845.1 Lepisma saccharinum
GCAGTACTGAAATTAAAAGGAAAGCAGAAGTTACAAAACGGACTTGAAGCGCGGGTTCATGATGCTCGGTTTACCTCGGTCAACCTAGAAACTTCAAGCAAACGAAATGATCGATAAAGTGTACACAAACTCCACACAAGTTTCTGAAATATGAATTCGATCATTAGAAGATTACAGGCACCGACACAGCTAATTAAATTTGAGTTCTTTAGATTTGCATACACTTATTATTATTATTATTATTATTATTATTATTATTATTATTATTTTACCTTAATGAGATTTTATTGGCTAAGATATGGAAAACTCTTTTAATATATGGGATCTAATGCACTTGTTGACAATGTTTCCTTCTTTACAGTCCCCGAAATGGAAGTGAGTGGCGTTAGTGTTGGAGATGCAATTGGGAAAAGAGCAATAATTCAATGTCCGCTACCAATATGATGTAGATTGGTCACCAATAGCTTCAAAATGAGAATGTTATTAAAATTCACCTCATCTTTGGGCGTAAGCGGTTTACAGGAGAACAAAAATAGGTACGCAACACGAAATTCCTAGAGGGGCTTCACAAACTCCCCATGAAAACTTTTAAACAAAATCAGAGTCGTTAATAATTTCAACTATACTCTCTTTACATGTAGAATAATAAGCATTCAACAGCTTTCTTCTTTACAGTTTATTTTAAAATATATAAAATGGCCATAGTGTAATAAAGTACTTCAATGTTAACAATAGGAAGTACTGACAAACAATGGAATCATGACGTTTACAGATTTAGCCTAATTTACGCCAAAAAGTTAAATAAATAAAAATAAGCCGTCTCACACAATTGTATATACAAGCATTTACTTCTTTTGGGAGTATTATAGCATACGAGACAATGTCGGTTAAAACTGACACTTTCACATTAAACAAACATTATTCTAAAAACGTAAGCATTAATATGTAATAGCCCACAATTCACTACTCACGACCTCGTTATAAATTGTTAAGTATAAAATATTGTACACTTCAATCTTATTTAACACTTTTGCTTTCTTTACTGATTATGGCGAGCTACGAGCTGAATTGACTTAATGCGTGTGTGGAGATTATCCATATTTTTAAGTCACAGTACATGCATTAACCTACATGTTCTTGTTCTGTTAGGTTCATTCAGCTGCCAGCGAAATTTCTTCCTTTCCAGTTTCTTTTCTTTTTGTCTCGGAAAACACTGAAGAGGGCGGAGAAGTGACACGCAATAGCCTTTTATAAAAATTAACCTACTTTGCCTCGCACCATACTGTCTGTGCTTCCTTTAACTTACTATGAGTGTCATGTTATTTCCTGTGCAGTATCAAAATTCACAACTGGCATCCCAAAATTTACAGTCATGTGCCTGTTCCCATGTCAGTTTTTAAAAAAAAATATGTTTATACAATAAATTCACAATAGAGTGTAAATACGTAATTGGGGATAGGATGTAAAAGAAATACGTAAATATACAAATATAAATTCTGCATGTACGAGGTACATAGCCAAACTGTTATTATTAATTGAAGTAATGAAATTATTACCTTTTTTCAATAACTTGCAACCTGAATATGTTTTTAAGTTTTCTTGAATACTACCTCCGAAGGGAAGTTCCAGACCTGCATATATTGTAACATAATTAAGAGAAAGCCTGTTTTAACGAAGGTAAATCTACCCACACGTGATGTTAGCTGTTGCTATTTTAAAAAATCGGCCTAGCTTAAGCCGAATCAAAACTTCACTAAACATGTTCATAAAGACTTACAACTAACTCTGAGGTGAAATCACCGAAAGAAGGGAGTTCCTGTTGATCCACAACAACAAGCATATAAACTTACTTACAAGAAGGTTACAACTATAAGAACACAGCAGTATCAGTTATAAAAATAATTGAATTTCCACGGTAAAATTCTTGAATTCCAGTACTGGCCTTAAAAAGCGCAAACAGTCACTACACTACAACCTCGTTTATCCGGAGCGGTTTAAAAGAAAAGTCAGTTTCCAGATACAAGTTCTCGTAGTTTAAATGTGCAGTGTTGTACTGTATTTGCCCTCTACTTCTACCTCAATAATAATGGTAAAATACACAATTTTATTACTGAAGTTCTGCATTTGCAGGCGCTTATAACATGAAAAGTCGTAAATCTGGTTTATTAGGAACGCCCCCACCCCCCCATGTCCGAATAAACTAGGTTTTAGTGTACAGCACACTATAAACCGAAAACCACTCAAGTGAAAGCCAACTGAGAAACCTATTATTGTCATGACTACTGCCAAGTATCTCCATGAATGAGAAATGACCTGTAAGAAATCCGAAGCTGCATCCAAATATAAATTCACTACTGGTCTTCCAAACATGAATATGTTCTTCCGGTAGCTTTGAAATGAATCAGGTTTGTTTTACTGTACTTGAAGTTCGACGCTTTTCGACAACTGACAAGCAGGGCTACGTCCAAACTTACGTTCGTGGAGATGATCGCATTAAAAAGTTCAGAAGTGGAATTCAAATTGGCAAATTGATTTAAAAAATTGTACTTGCGGCTGTTCTTTGAAAGTATGTTAGAATTTCGACACTTCCTGAAGACAGCACAAAAAACAACACAACAGCATGTTTTATGGGATCGTCCAGTTTCTGCAACAGGATCAACTAGATAGATACAGAAAGCAGATATGCCTGCCGGTTGCTGCATTATTGAGGTACACTGCGAATAATCCTTAATTTCATCTCTCCTTCAGTATTGAACGTTTCAGTTTCTACATAATACTTACAAAACATATTGACTTTCTAAAGACAATGCATTCAATCAGAAAATTAAAACAACTACCACCGAGAGAATAACAAAGTATTAGTACAACTCACCATCCTGTCGCGTTCATCCTCAATGCACGCAATCAGTTTCCCAAATTCCCGCAAAGATCCCGAGATAACTATTTCGTCATCTGTCTGCGTGGTGCCGATGCATTCAAATTTGAAATTCTGAAGACTATTGGAAAGGGTCCGTTGCGCTCGGGATAAATCTGGAATAGAAACAATAATAAATCTCCCTACCACTCAGGCCACATGCTGTACATGAAATTGAAGAATCTGAAAATCTATTGTATTGCTGTTATCACTAACAACACAATAGTTACTTAAAAGAATCCGACATTACAATAAAAACGAAACTTTTGGAACTGCAAAATTTATTATATAGTCCTACTATCTGATTAAACAACGGTTGTGAATACCACTACATATACGGTTTTAGATCTCTATAGACCTCTATTATGAGATCTATGGTTCTACTCAACATCCACATTAGCTTTTCTCAAACTCTCTACGATGCTAGAAAATATCTTACGCCTTCACTTTCTTTTCAATATATTTTGTGCTATTTGCTTTGTCCCTCAACCTACATATGCAGCTTACTGTGAGGATTCACGCATGTATCAAGATGAATATGCTGGAAATTTGACACAAACACGTCATATCTAGCAGTGACAAACAAGTATACATTAACAGAATAAATTATGTTATTCTATTATGTGCTTACACTGCATGTTATGCAGATTAACACTTATGATGATGGTCCCCGATCATGCAAATGCTTTGTACGTGTACTTTCAATGACATGGTCCAGGGGTAAACGAAAAGCGAAGCTTCTCAGAAACTCATTTACAGGCATTCCACAATTTTAAACTTCTGCAACCCTTCGTACAGTTATGTATATTTGGTTGCTTACAACTACAGGATTACTGTCAACCCGTAACTACCGAGGTGCGCTATGTGATACCGCTCGTACATTTAAAAAATGCGCCCCTCAGTTAGTAACTTACTTTGTGTTCCGTCCACTCATGTACCTATGATCATTGATCAACCCTACCCACAGCCATGTTTAGATGCCAGCTAACCGACGTTAAGTGCTCATCAAGCGGTATGACATACCGGACCTCGGTGTGTAGGCTACGTAATAAGTTTTGTATTTGAATTCGGTTGTCTAATTTTAATGTTGTTATAACTGATCCTTTGTAAACGCATCTTTTCGTATCTTGATAAACGTGTTCTTGAATATAAATTGCATAAATGATAGTTCATAGAGACAACGTACAGTTCGAAAATTACCGCCATATTAGTTAAATTCTACTTAATTAATTAATTATTTGTGCCTATCAAGTTCTGAGAAAACATTTAACAGGTACTGAATAAGCTATAAACGGAAAAGGATCATTGTAAGATCCTGAGACACAAAAGAGGGCAGGTAGAAATGCAGGACCTCGGGTGTATGTCCCATACTTTGCTCCTCGGTAGTTTACGTTTACTTCGATTTTATCTCATCCAGGAGAATCTACATCACTCTACGAATTTTCGAGTCTTTCACAACAATGAATAGACACTCCTCTTTGTATTATTCTTGCCTCTGAAAATGCATTCCATTCAAACAATCGGTTATCGCTTTCTGACTTTCTTCAAACTTCAATCGTTCATTTTGGGTTTATATAGGCTCTTTACACGGAAGAGTTACGACCCCTTGAATTGCCTGTGATGTCTGTCTGCGGAATTTTGTGTATTTCTCGCTACCTCTTCTGGTTCTTAAAGTATTGCACGAAGTTAGATTTTACATCAACAAACGTTGACATTGACTGATAAGAAAATAGACATCCTTTGTAACATCTTTGAAAAACCTTCCCTGAGTTGGATAATAAAATACTTTGGTCCTAGAAAAGTCTGTTACGAGTTTCCACACTCTTTACTCATTACAAGAAATACTCCGTAGAATAGAAGCAACAGAATGGAATCACGTTCTCAGAGAAAAACTGCATCACAATTACTAAACAGTTCAACAACAAACCGAAAATGCATTCCACCACAACCTCTTTATTACGGCATTGACAGAAGCATCACTAATATAGCAATGCTATGCTATGTCCAAACAGTATCGTGAACAGCTATGGACCAAAGTTTTGTCACATGTCTTAACTGACTTTTCTTATTTCAAAAATAAATATATTGAAACATCGTTTAATACAGACAAATGCACAATCACATAACGCAATTTTGAAATATATATTGTCCTGATATGTAGCTAAATCAGCGAGATATTTGCAAAAATACAATATTTCGTCGACAAGAAATTAAGTCCAAAAATCTACCTAGTTCCCTCATTTTATCTCGGGGAGTGATAATTTCGTAACGCAATGGGAACTATTAATCCTAATTTTAATTTTCGTTAGTAGATGTCGCACACGGGAGGGACATCTTCGCAAGTTTCGAAATATTCTTTAAAGACATGCGACAATACTTTTGTCCACAGCTGTACCCTACACCAATCCTTGAGCAAATTACTTGTATGTTGGTGAACAAGTAATGCATAGGAATGGAGCTGACTCCAAGACAGAACACCTAGCAACGAAAAACGTGTGTACTAGAAGAGATTAAGAGTGATTGAAAATTGGCTACAGCGGCCTCAATTTAAAATGGATTTTCACATATTTATGGAGTATCACGTTCTTTCGAGAGAAAAAAAAATGACTCAATAGAGTCTTGACATAATAGTACTCAACAGTATATAATACACGGCATTGTAAAGGTAAGTAACTGAAGGCTTCATGAAGTATTTCTCATGTAACCTGTGAAATGTGCGAAAATTTATGTTAAATTGCACGCTGATTTTGCAGGCTAGCCAAGTACCGCTACCTCTTAATCTTTTTCCCTGTCTGTACGCAGGTTCTTGATAAGACGCATATTTTTTTCATTTTATTAAAAAACAAAACAATCTGCCAAGATTCGACATGATGGACAAAGTTCAAACTGTCTTGAAAGAACAGACATTACATTAAGTCGCATCAGATCTCAAATTCACAATTATTAAACAGTGACCAAGGATCAAAATGAAGGATTAGTAAGAGAAAACTGTGACTAATAAAGATGTAATAAAAAATTAAAACATTAAAAGTTTGTATTTCTCGACGCATATCAGAGAATGAACATCTGATGATAAAACGAACGCAAAAATTCTTTATTCTTTTGAGAAAAAAAATCCAGTGTACGCTGCGAATCAACACCAGGAATCATTGGTAATCTCGAAATCTATTTTATGTTGCAAACAGAGTTCATTATCTACAGTTTAAAGGTATAAATGTTGTCTTTGAGTGCTCATTCAATGGATGAAGATTTTGGTACAGATAGGTTTCACAAAATGCAAGCAATTTCAAGATATATACATTTTATAGGAATAGTTTGGCAACACTGATCGGTTCCAGCGGATCAGAGCTACTCTAAACAAGACCTTTCAAATCACACGTCCCTACACCTTGTGCTTTATGACAAATATTTTTTGGACACGGGTTGGTAATACAAACAATCAGGGTTTGGGGACGGGAATACCCAAAGTATATTTTTTTTTATTGTGTCGAATAATGTTTATGCCAAATTTGGTGCTGCTACATATAACGTAATTGAAGCAATCTGAAAAGAATATTTTATGGGTAATGGGTTGGTATGTCAATTTTGGTGCAGATGCAATGGAATGGAAGCAATTTGAACAATTGATTTTGAAAAAAAAAATGAGTTTGCAACACTGTACCAATCAAGACGGTTCCAGAGGCTTTGATCTAGTTTTGCCGTAACCTTTCGAACGACACCTCAAGCATCGCTCTACGGAGTACGATTGATGAGATTTACTTTTTGGACAAGGACAGACTGACCGAAATTAGAACGTCCCTTTTTTCATAGAGAGAGAGACAGACAGACAGAGACAGAGAGATTAGGAAAGACAGCCCTTATTCAAAGAGAAACAAATTTTGCGTCTAAAGCGAACCTGGCTTTGGCTAGTCATCTGATCGCTTTATGCAATTCGCAAATTAATCACATACATTATCTTCGCATAAATATTGGGCTGCTTACATTCAACAAGATATTATTATTATTATTATTATTATTATTATTATAGTAGTAGTAGTTGTTGTTCCTAGAAAGCTTTAATCTGGGTCGCCGTTGATACGAAACGCTTTGGATGTGCTTAATCGGCTTTTAAGCAAACGCCGTTTTCTAACGACTTGAGACCCACTCGAACGTTGTGTTCTATAAAACAATGGAAGCAAATGACTGTGTTTGTGCAAATCTCGCGCGATTTTCTGTTGATACGTTCTGAAAAAACAGCCGTCGATAGAACGCGAGAAGATGGATATGTTTATAAACAACCCCTCCTCCAGAGAAAAACGAAGAAAAATGAAGTGGTAGTGTTGCCAGGCGTTCGGGCCAGTTGCTGAACACGCTTCCTATATAGCTCATGCACTAAACGTACTGGCAACATCGCTATCTTCATTTTTCCTTTTCCCCCGGGTACTCAAGCGACGTGTTGTAAGTGATTGCAGCTTGATTTGAAGCTTCACGCGACATAGATAAAGGCTGCCTAAAGACCACATAATGGTAAAATAATAATAATGATAATAATAATAAACACATTTTGTTGTTAGTCAGTGAGTGAATACTATATCAGTTAGGAACCGCAATTTATTCACATTTGTACAGGAAATCTTCATTATTCTGGCGTATTACCTAAATGCAGTAATCACGACAGGGCAACACAGAATCATGAAGTGAAAAGATCTCGAATTTCCTTCTCCCACTGTCAAACCTTATTTAACTTAATACCCCTGAATTAACGTTTCCTTTTTCTTGGTGCGTTTTCTTTTGGAAGGAAAAGGTCCACGAAGGCCTCAGATAATCTTCACTACAACTGCAGAGTCACTACCTACCTCCACAAGGCTTGGACCTCAATGAGAGGATTAAAATGAAAGGGGCTTCACTAGAATCTCTCCCGGTGTTCAATAATCCCTTCTCGTGCAGCTTCCTTTCACGGAAATGTGTATGAGGCACATTAAATGCCAAGTTAAATATTACTTCAAGGGCAGAAGCAAATCTCGATTTCGAATATACTCAATATCAAAGTCAAAGGAATCATGATTTTTTTTCCACTTGGGCTCAATTTTGGCTCAACTCCATTACATAAAATTATGGAAAACGTGGTGATCGGAGCTCTTTGATCCTATCGTTGACATATTCTACTTCTATCTTTCTTCTGTTAAACACAGTGTTCGATTTGCAGCGGGGGATGGTTAGGATTCCCTCCTCTCTGGAAAAACTTCCCTTTCTCTGTTCTCCGCAAAGCCTGGGATATGAACGGATCTGAAATACAGTACTCTACGTTCGGAGATTCCCCCTCCCTGGAAATTGTACAAATCGGACGCTGTTATGTTCTATTTTCCGCCGTTCAGGGTTCGAGATTTACACAGCCAACCAGTACGCACAACATGCCAAGCTAACGTTTCCAAATCACTCGGAAAACTAAATTATTTATACATGTGGTTACCACGAAAAGACCCTAAATGAACAGGCGCCAGTATTCTGGTTGAGATTTCAGTTGGTTTCCCACATCAGTACGAGTTCGTGAGATCCCTTAGAACTGTCTGAGACCCGTATAGCACATATTAAGGAATTTACTGGGAAAAACTTCGTTTGAATCTGAATTACTGTATGAAATTTAGACAACTTTGGCTCACGCCGGAATATGGTAGGGGAGAGGATATTGGAAAACAGTTGGCCAGGGGCTATTTTGAGTTATTTGCCAGATGTAATTGAGGAAAATTTCGGTAAAAACTAATTCACATGATGTCACACTCGTGGAATCAAGGTTGGCGTAGCATCGTTAGGACTTGAATTATGCGCTTCAATGGTGTTCATCGGCAGTAACTTCATCTGGCATCATGTTTTCGCTGATGTATATGAAAAATTAAAATTTAAGATTTAAATATCAGTATCCGGCTCGAGACTTCAGCGATTGGAAAATACGAATATCTGGAGCCTACGAGTCTCACTTTCCGGTTGCTGTTTTGGATCTGTTCAACCAGTAATGGCGGTAGTTCGAGAGTGATGATTAGGTATATATAATGTAGTAGAAATTCAGGCTGTGGGAAGGGAAGGAAGTATTTTAGTGCTGACTTATTAAGTTGCTGTGACAACATACTAAGCTGAACTTGTGAAGAATAATCGATCTTTTGGCTATTTCAGACTCGGTCTAAAAAAAATGTGTAATATGAAAATTAGGAATTTCAACTAGTTCAAAGCAAAAAGGATTGAAGTTACGTATCTTGTACTACATTATAGGCTCATCTTCGTATGTTAACCAGTAAGAAATAAATAATAAGCTTATCTTTTTTTTTTTAAGTAAATACTGACTAAGCTCTATTTCCCGTTTGTTATTACTTGAAACTGACAACTGATGGACAGTAATGTGAGAGTATGTTTCTTTTTCTTCCGTGTATTATTAGTTACAATTGAATGAAAATACACTACTTTCGATTATTCCAATAATAACAGAGTTTTTGTCATTTCGGAACTATTTTTCCTCAATTGGTATATAATAACAGTTAATGTTTACATTAAAAGTTGAGCTATTCATAGTCGTGTTTAAAAGCAGTACATGTATGATTTTAACTTTCCAGTCGAGTGTGGTTTATTCCTTGTCTGCAATTTAAAAAAAAAGTGGGGCGGGTCTTAGCCAAATAAATTAAGACAGTGATTTCGCTTTTTTTTTTAATTTTACTTTCCGTGGGTGTAAAATGTCAAAATATGTTCCCTTTTCTCTGTTCAAAAGGCTAATAAGTTACCTAAGGAGCTGCAATAGGTATTTAATAAACGATATTTAGTGAAAATACCGAAACCAAAGAGATACCTCCCAATCCAGACGTTTCATTCCTTATGCTATCTTGCCAGTAACTAAATAAAAAAATTGACACTTCAAGCCAATTGAATCAAATATGAAATACGAACAAATGAAGTTCGAGGGAATATGTACATTAATCCGTCTCACTTAGTTTATGCCTAAGGTTATGTCCACACTACGGCAAATTGAAGCTCTTAAAAATGCAATAAAAATACACTTTCCGTATATCAACAATTCCTTGTACGCAAATACGCCTACGAACACCAATAGACTTATTACAACAGTGAAATGGACATAACTAGGGTTCTTCCAAAAGCTCCTGTAGTGCGAGATTGCGCTACTTTCACTACTCAATAGAAATCGTCCATATACTGCATTTAAAATTCTAATTTTTAGATAATTCAAAATTTTTGTTGTTCTTTCAGCTTCAAATTATCACAGTTGCACACTACAGACTTGAGACGCCACAGTACGTAAGTTATGTATGCTAAAATCTTGATCAGATGGTAAATATTACGTCTACACATAGGGGTTGGAGTAAGGACGGGCAATCAGATGTAAAAACTGTATGAAACCCAGCAACAACTACAGACAAATAGTGTCTTCGTGCCCAGAAATTGAATAAGAACAAAAGTTTGTATAAGCGATGCTTTCAGTTTGGCTTAGTTTTAGAAAGCCAATTTCATGATTACCAATAGTTTCCAAGTTTAGATTCACGAAAGGTGGATAAGATAGAGAAAACTTTCTTGAGCAGTTTGAAATTGCTGATACCTCCGTATGGGGGAGGGGGAAGGAATGAAGAGCAGGGAATGAACTCAAAATAATTGCGAGGAACTTCAAAATGCATTCCAGAATATCTAAATATAAATGTTTCATTCAACAAGGATTTAGAACAAAAAGGTACTGAAATTATAGATTTACTATATTCAGCAAATCAACCAACTTCAACAGATACATAGGTTCTACTAAAAATACATATTTATCGCCATTACGCATCTATAGGCGAGGCCGACAAACAGGGATAAAAATTAAAGCATGTATGATAATGAGAACTGATATAATTTCGTCTGTCGATTCAATAATGCACGCTACGCACAGGAACGCAAGGATATGAATTTTACTACAACATACTATGATGCGTAATCAGAGACGTACGCAGAGGGGCGTGGTCTGTAACCCCTTCGAAATCCATTATATTGGGTCTGGGAAAAAGTTCGTGGCGTTTCCCCGATAGATGGCGTCAATTGCAAATACCTCAGGAAACACAGATCGCAGCGCCACCACTTAACGCTCGTTGGAAAAGTGACACTTCGAGCGTTACTGTGAGTGTATAAACAGCGAAATTGGTGCAGTGGTTGGCAAGTTGTTTGCGTGTGAAAATGGAGAACAGAAATGTCAAATTACGCTACCTTTTGCAATATTATTACGACAAAGGGAAGAACGCTGCGCAGGCGTGTGAAAAAAATTGTGATGTGTACGGAGAAGGCACTTTATCAAAATCTACTGCGCGGAAATGGTTCGCTCGCTTTCGTTCTGGTAATTTTGATGTGAAAGATGAGCCACGCTCTGGTCGTCCAATCACTGAAAAAGCTGATTAAATTCTTGAAAAGGTCCAACAAGATAAGCATATCAGCAGTGTCAATATTGGTATGGAGCTAGGCATTGACCACAAAACTGTGTTGAACCATTTACACAAAGCTCGCTACAAAAAGAAGCTCGATGTATGGGTTCCGCATGAGTTGAGCGAGAAAAACATGATAGACCGAACGAACATCTGCGATGCGATGCGTTACTGAAACGCTATGAAAACGAGCCATTTCTGAAACGTGTCGTAACCATTGATGAAAAATAGATCACGTACGACAATCGGAAGCGTAAAAGATCGTGGAGAAGGGACGGTGAGCCGTCACAAGCGTTCGCGAAGCCCGGATTGACGCCGAACAAGGTTATGCTGTGTTTGGATTGGGACTGGAAGGAAATCGTCCACCATGAGCTACTTCCAGTTGGTCAGACGATTAATTCTCAACTCTACTGTGAACAACTAGAGAGATTACGCCAGGCAATTGAAAGAAAACGGCCCGAATTGAATAATAGGAAAGGTGTTCTCTACCATCATGACAACGCCCGACCACATA
>JAGDQP010062624.1:0-11850 GCA_022664845.1 Lepisma saccharinum
TATTAGGTTTGGCTGTCAGTTTTTCTCTGGTGAAAACCTCAATGAAGAAAAATTTAACTTCAGGTTTCTACCAAGTCCTGTTAGAACATCTGTTTCCGCTGTAGTAGGGTGTTCTAATTAGTGTCATCGTTGTCGTGTGATGCTCAGGAGCGACATTGTCAAGCAGATGTTGTAAGAAAAAGAAGAAAAAATAAGTAATTTTGAGTTAGCATAGAGAAATGGAAACATAATAATAGATCTACTATCACAGAGACCTCCACAAAGACTAGGTGCTTTCTAGCACGGCTGCACAAACATACAGTGGCACAGACACACTTTTTAAATTTATTTCAACGTGGTGAAGTATTTGGTTTCGTCTCTTTTAAGAATCTTTTTGTTATGTATCTGATTTGCTTTGCTACTAACAAAGATACTATGGACTGTACTTCGTTAGTGAAGTGTCTGGCAACATTTGTGAGGAGCCTAGAGCAGTGGTTACTAACCTTATTTAAGCCGCCGGGCTCTTTTCGGCGACACTTGCGACCTCTCAGCATCGTAATTAAGTGCATTCGAAAATTATAATTTCCTGTAAAATCGATAAATTTACTCGAAACAACCAAAAGAAATTTTTGTTTTAAGTTTCTGTGTTGCTTATGCTACATTCCAAAACACAAAATATGTTTGTTAATGAGGCTTGTATTCTTACACTGTCGCACAGGCTGTGATATACAGAAATTGTTGGGGGATAGGGCCATACTTGGAGGAGATAATTTGAAACTAAAGAAAAAAAAATCCGTCATGTACATTCTATTTTCAATGAATGTCATCACGATAGGTGTCTGGATAGAGAGTCTATCTACGTATTTCGTCTACTCTACTACCTAGTTGCACATATATAAAAATTAAATAAGTAATACAATGTAGAAAATAAAGATTTTTTCTTCCTATTAATATCCATCGTATACATGATTTGCTTGAAACAACGGAAGACTTGTACAAAGTGAACACAGCCATTAGCACTGAAAACCTGTCAATGAAACTGGACGAATACCTGAAAGTGTGAACGCGGGGATTGCTGCGTACATTCCACTATCCACCAGGAAGCCTGATAATCTATCCGATTGGTATTAGATTTTTCCCTGACGCAAATCTGAACCGGACAGTGTGGAAAACACTATTTACATGAAGACTCGACTACCCATCAGGTTTCTGTTAGAGAAAGTGTCTGACAGGAAAACCTGAAGGTGTCAAAGGGTCGTATGAAAACGAATGACAAATATAGAATTGACAAAGCTTACCATCATCAACAATAATACTTTACTTACATGAGAAAAAAGTGACTTGAAGAGTAAAAAAACCAACAAAAAAAAACAACACATTATTAATTCAGTATATTTACTGAATTAAAACTGGAACTCGGGACTGAAATTGATGAACACTGGAATAAGTTATTAAAGAGCTTTAAAATAAAATTTATTCTTGGTGTGAAAGTTAAAATTTTTTCATGTTTAGTTTAGAGTTCCTTTATATTTTATTTTTTTCTGTCCCTCTTTTTGCCTAATTTTCTTACATCACTTATAAATTAATTTCTACGGGACAAGAATTAATTTGGTATTGCATGCTTAAATGTAGTAGAAACAGGTAGAGAGGAAACCAGTGGTTGTTGTTAATTATAAATTCAGTTTGTGTAGTCGGTACGGGGTTGGCTGGCAGGGGTGCTAATCAGGAACTGCAGATAGCTGTGTCCCTAGATGTTGTGATGTTTATGTGATTTAATATGTCTGATGAAACCAGGTTTTTAGTTAGTTGGTGAAACTGTTACACGTTTTTACATTTATAATAAAACGTATTTACTTTGCTCAGCTATTATTTGATTTTACTGAAACATGTGTGATATTTACTGCCGAGAAAAATAAAGTTCAGAGTATGTTTAAGTACTAGGATTCCGAGTTATAATGTTGTAAAATATAAGCTTCCGTTCTCCAAAACTATGTAACGACCGTAAATCCTGTAATAAAATATATTTCAAAGTATTGTAGAAAATCACATTTAAATGTAGATTTAGCTGGTACATATTTACCATCTCATAAGTGTAAATTAATTACACCTGTTTGCTGTAGGTATTACTGAATTATTAGCAGATGAAATAAAGTACTAAAATGTTTGCCGTAAAAATATTCGGTTAGTCGTTACTAATAGTATTTGGATATGGAAATTTTCTGGTGCCTTAAATAGAACCTAAACAAAATGTTCTTCTTATCACTTAAGCTTGTACACGTGTGGCTTATTTAAATCATGATCCAGTAACTTGTAGCTATTCTATCAGATGGTTTATATTTCATTTTAGTATTCTTTGATGTGAATATTAGTTTAGCTGCATGTAACTGTAGATATAAGTTTGAGTGCGCAGAAATTGCAATTCTATTTGACAGTCACTTTCTTACATAAGCCTACTATTACCGACTTCTAAGACTAATAAACCCTGAAAGTCATCGAATACTTTATGCTGCTTAACTGATAAACTTTAGAAACGTTTATTTCTAACTGCTTTGTTTTTGCATTCCAGCCATGCAGTTCGAGTGGAAGAGATCCCGAGGACGACATAGATCAGCTTATAAAGAAATTAAGCTACGATGAAATTAATTTATCTATAGAAATTGTTAAACGTTTACTTGAAGCCGATGGAAATGAAAGCTGTGAAGGTGTGAAGAAAGAAAACAATGTGGAGATAAAACAAGAGAAGATATTAAAACAAGAGAAGGAATCCGAAAGTATAAGAACTGACTTAGGAGAGTGTTTAGAGGACCAGAAGCCCCCTTCGCAGGTGCGTTGTTCCGAACAGTGTACAGTATTTATTTGTTATCTTCATATAAATACAGTTTCCTTTCAGTTTTCGTCTGTGGTTTCTTTTTATTCGTATATTTCAAAAGTGTTATCATTTCATGGTCTGATTAGAAAACAGATTTGTTTTGTGGTGTCTTTGTAACAATATAGGATTCAGTGGTTGCGCAATATATCAAGGAGAGGGTTCGCCCCACTTCGATACTTCAGATTTGTGCTAACATTAGTATCATTTTAGGCAAAATTTTGTGCATTTTACGTAACATACACAATCAGTGTCTCCTAAATAGTCGTTAACACCTCTCCTTTCGCCCGAAACCAACAGCCCGAAGATTCTGAAATTTTGTACCTTAAACAACTTATTTGAAATTTTAAAAACAATTATTTAGAAGTTTAGACATGGTATGATAGATGTGTTATTTTTTTATTATCCTATTTTTTAAATATGTAAGTAGGTCATGGGAAATTAACATTGCGCAATTTTGTGCATTTGGAAAAAAATCCCCTTTGCAGTATGAACCTCTAAAGTTCAGGATCACGGACCTCTTTCGTTGTGAAAATGTAAACAAAGCCTACTTGAGAATGCTATAGCTTTGTAAAGCTGCATTATCCCAGTTTTGTGTTTACATATAGTGATAGTACTATATTAGCTGATGATGACTATTCAAAAATTCTTATGGGACATTCTTGCTTTCCATTATTGAGTGGCAACAAGAAAGGAACTAAAATCCCTTTTTGTATGTTTTAACGTATATTTTCTCAATTAAGCATCAACAGGGCAAAATACATTCTCGTGAAATTTTAAGTTTATGGTAAATCTAAACTATGTGATATGAAAAAAAAATGTGGGGTCTCAATGCTGCTATGGGCGAAAGGTACTTGAAATTTAAAGATGTCCGAAATTTGCGATTTTTATTGGCTATTATTTCGAATCAGCATCACCGTGGGGAAGATCTGGTTGTACTTTATTGTAGCTGGAGATGTCTGGAAACGTTAGGAAAAGAGAAAACAGTGAGGTCTTCTTTATTTCCTAAGGAGAAAGCATTCTTAACATGTATTTCACTGCTTTGGTACCAGTTCATCTGAAATCTTTCAGCGTGGTTGCTCGGCTCCTTCTTAAATTTATATGCAAAAGTCTCGCTCCTATCCGCTCTATCCATTTTCTCTCTTACCATGTGAAAACGCTTTTGTGAAACGTAACCGCTTTTCTTTTGAATGGTAAACTTCCTTGACACCTGTCTTGGTATTCGAACAAGAAAGGAACTAAAACCCCTTTTTGTATGTTTTAACGTATATTTTCTCAATTAAGCATCAACAGGGCAAAATACATTCTCGTGAAATTTTAAGTTTATGGTAAATCTAAACTATGTGATATGAAAAAAAATGTGGGGTCTCAATGCTGCTATGGGCGAAAGGTACTTGAAATTTAAAGATGTCCGAAATTTGCGATTTTTATTGGCTATTATTTCGAATCAGCATCACCGTGGGGAAGATCTGGTTGTACTTTATTGTAGCTGGAGATGTCTGGAAACGTTAGGAAAAGAGAAAACGGTGAGGTCTTCTTTATTTCCTAAGGAGAAAGCATTCTTAACATGTATTTCACTGCTTTGGGGCCAGTTCATCTGAAATCTTTCAGCGTGGTTGCTCGGCTCCTTCTTAAATTTATATGCAAAAGTCTCGCTCGTATCCGCTCTATCCATTTTCTCTCCTACCATGTGAAAACGCTTTTGTGAAACGTAACTGCTTTTCTTTTGAATGGTAAACTTCCTTTACACCTGTCTTGGTATTCGAACATGTAAATTCATTTTTCCTTCATTTTTTATCGTCTTATGTATATACAATGGTAAAAAAGGTATATTAACATGTATATTAAATGAAAGACAGAAAAAAAAAATCAAAATCGAAATATCGGGTTTTGGAAACAACCTTCTCATATCAGCCTTCATATTCTGTTTCTCTTCAATATACTTTTATTACTTACTGTACGAAAAGATAACTTTTGTATTCAATCCCTTCCATGCGAAGAAACACTTAAAAACGGCATTGATTTTATTTCGATAATTACCTATGGATACTATTTTGGCCACTTTGATTACATTCTAGGCTTTTCATGTAGATGACTAAAGCTATCAAGCAGACTTTAGATCTAACAAGGATGTTTGTTTTCATTTCCTATGATAAATCATTAAAGGAATATTACATTCTTCGTATACACAAATTTTGGCATATGCCGGAGTACAAAAATCGCCACCATTATTTAATCGGTTGGGATAAAAATTAAAATCTACCTGTTCTGAACTATTCTTGCATAAGATATATAAATATTTAATAATAGAAATGCGGTTACGTTTCGCAAAATCGTTTACGCATGGTGTGAGAAGATCGACAGAGCGGAGAGGAGTGGGACTTGTGTTAAGAATACGCCATTTTGCCGATGCTGCTGGGTAATAGTATGGCCATTTTATGGAGGCGCGAAAATAACAGATGGGTCGGAGAAAACATCAAATGGAGAAGAAAGTGAGAAGGTTACTAGGAGCAGGTCGGGGCTTCCTGGAGGAATAAAAGGGTAAAAAAACAGAGGGGGAATAATAATAATAATAATAATAATAATAATAATAATAATGAAGGTGAAACGAAAAGGGGAGTAAAGAAACAATACAGAAAAATAGGAAGTGTAACAGGAGACGGAACGAAGAAAAGAGAAAGGAAGAAGGAGAAGACACTGCGTTGCATGTAGTTACAGGCAGTTGATGCCGGGTTTATGGTTGGTGGAAAGAATAGAGATGTACGTCTGCTCCCGTCTCTTTCTAATTGTGACAGGTGTTTCAGGATTCAGGATTTTCATGATTCTGACTCGAAAAGTTTCGTCAAAGGTGCAGCCGTGATAGAAAGTGTGTTGAAATATGGGGAGGTGCGGAACTTCTGATTTGCAGGAGTTGCGGTGGTTGTTGATGCGGATTGTTAAAGGAGTGTGGGGTTCGCCAACGTAGAAGGCGGAACGTAGGTTACAGCATATTAGATAAATGAGATTGGAAAATATTCAACTGCCGGAGTATCGGAAGAGTACTTCTGGTGAGTTATAGGATTTACGAAGGTCAGACTGAGATCAAACATCAGATAGGTTCTACAGCGGGGTCTATTGCATTTGCCAGGTTTTAGAGTAGGGGTCAGGATTGGCCCCGTTCAGGTGAGAATCTTGTTGAGATTCAGGGGTCTGCGATAGAGTATTTTGGGACACGTCGTGAATAATTTCAGTTCCAGGTGACCCAATGAGTATGGGGTGTGCTAGTTTGAGGAGCTTTTGGGGAGCTTGAAGGCTAGAGCGGTACTGGGTGAGAAAATTTGGAACGGAGGAAGCTTCGCGAGGAGGTCGGTTGGAGTTAGGGTGATTACGGAAACGGTCCAGTTGTTTACGGATGAGGTTTTTCGGATATCCCCGCTCAGTTAGAGCTGAAGAGACGGCACTGAAATAATTTTAAACAGGTCGTCAGAGGAACAGATGCGGGAGCCCCGGACAACGGGAACTTTTGGAACAGAGCGTTTGGTATGGTATGGATGGGATCTGTTGAAATGCAGGTACTGCATACTTTTGGTAGGTTTTGTTGTGAACACCTGTCTCATGCCGATTGTTCTTGACCCAGACGTCCACATTGAGGAAAATTATGTGTTCCCTCGAGAAGGACCAAGCAAACCTGACGAAAAAGGTGCACCTGAGGTTTTGCAGGAATGTTTCCTGAGTCCAGAAAGAGAAAATATCGTCGATATAGCCGAACTAGGTGACGGATTTGAGAAGTGTCGAGTTGACGTGTTAGGTCTCCAGGTGCCCCATGAAAAGGTTGGCGTAGGAAGGGTACCCATGCGAGTACCCATGGCTGTGCCTTTGATTTTGCAGGAAATTGTGGTTCTCAAAGATGAAGGTGTTCATGGTGAGGACCAACTGGGCTAGCTGAAGCAGTAATGATATGTTTGGTTTACGAGGACTACGTCGTGTGTAGAGAAAGTGTTCCAAGGGCAGCGAGGCCATGGGTGTGGGGAATGTTGATATAGAGCGACGTCACGTCGACTGTAACTAATATGGTGTCAGGGGGGGAGAGGGTCAGAGATAGAATGTATTGTGGAGAGGAACTGGTTGGTTTCGTTGATGTAGGAAGAGAGAACCTGGGCAAACGGTTCGAGATGGCGGTCAAGGAAGGCGAAGGATATTTTGATCGTTTATTGACGCTTCAAACTTTGTTTTATTAAATACTGTGCTAACACGCATTTTAGTTTCGCAAGACGCACATACTCAGCGATAGATCTGTCGCTCTGCAGTGCAGTTGTTGCACCCTTGCTGGCATGGCGTGTATATGACTATCTATGTGGTAGTGACTATTTCCCAGTAATTTTAGACTTTATAAACCTTTATCAAGCACCACGCAAATTACCGCATTGGCATTTGAAGCGTGCTGACTGGACTAAATATGCAACTCGTGTCCAACTAGTTGATCCAGAAGATTTGCCCCTGAATGATTCGGTTGGGTACTTAAACCGTGAAATTTTGCGAGCTGCCAGATGTTCCATCCCACAGTCTGGCCGAACGCCCCGTCGGTGTCCTGTTCCCTGGTGGAACGATGAGCTCGAGGTAGCACGGCGATGGCGCAATCGCGCTCTACGGGGTTTCAATCGATATGCTACAGCGGCAAATTTGAATGCAGTTCGACAGTCACAAGCTTATATTCGACTTCTCATGAAACAAACACGGCGAACATCCTTCCGTGAATACGTATCGTCCATTAATTCACAAACGCCAATTCGAGACGTGTGGGAACGGGTCACACGTTTGCAAGGCAACTGTCGCTCCGAGCCACTGACTGCTCTGAAGCAGAACAATGTCTTGCAAACTGACCCAAAAGAGATAACTATTCTTCTTGGAGCAGCCTTCGCAGCAATATTCAGCTCTCAGCACTATAGTGATATTTTCGTAAATGTTAAGTGACAGGCAGAGATAATACCTCTACGCTTCCACTCTCATAATTTTGAATCATATAATGTCTCTTTCACCGAGTGGGAACTTGAAACTGCGTTGCAGGATGTTAGAAACACATCCCCTGGACTGGATGATGTACATTATGAAATGCTGCGACACCTTCCCTCCCAAGGAAAGGTCTTCTTGCTAAATCTCTATAATGAAATCTGGAGGACTGATAGCTTCCCGGCTGGTTGGCGAGAACCTATTGTAATTCCCATTCTGAAACCTGACAAAGATAAACTAAAACCCACAAATTACCGGCCCATTGCCCTCACTAGCTGCGTATGCAAGCTATTTGAGAGAATGATAAACCGACGCCTAATGTGGTACTTGCAACATAACAACTTGCTTTCAAATGATCTGTGTGGGTTCCACCAATATCGATCTACTGTTGACCATTTTGTCAGGTAAGAGTCTATTGTTCAGAATGCTTTTCTCCGGAATGAACATGTTCTTACTGTGTTCTTCGATTTAGAGAAGGCCTATGATACCACCTGGAGATATGGCATACTACGCCAGCTTTATGACTGGGGCATTAGGGGCCACATGGCCCATTTTATATCAAATTTTCTTCGCGATCGCTATTTTCCTGTCCGTGTTGGTGATCGTTTCTCAGAGCGTTATTTACAGGAGAATGGCGTACCTCAAGGGAGTGTGCTGAGCGTAACACTGTTCGCTATTGCAGTGAATGGTGTTATGGCATGTATTCGCCCTCCTGTGCAAGGTCTTTCATATGTTGACGACTTGACGATTGTCTGTAAATCTGCGAATATCAACCTCGCAGTCCGGCAGATCCAGTTGACGTTTAACCGTCTTGTTGACTGGTCACACCAGACTGGTTTTCGTTTTTCTCCAACGAAGACAGTCTGTGCACACTTCTGCCGTAAACGAAATTTGTTTTGTTGACCCAGATCTCTTTCTTGGAGACAGACAACTCCAGTTCGTCGAGGAGTTACGATACCTTGGTTTATTATTTGATACAAAGTTAACTTGGCGTAGTCACCTTCGCCAAATTAAAATTTCCTGTACCAGAGCTCTGAATTTGTTACGAGTTTTAAGTAATCCCACTTGGGGTACTTCTCGTACAACCTTGTTGCGCCTTTATCGCGCACTAATTTTATCCAAGCTTAATTATGGTTGTCACGCTTTAGCAGGCCACCCAGCACATAACTTAGTAGTATACCCAGTACAACGAGCCCTATATGAACGCCGTGGTCACGTTACCCGACCACTTGGCATCCGAGCATCAGAGTTGTTGGAGAATCTGAATGCAGACCGCCCAACTGTCTGTCCTGTCCGTTTTAGTCTCCGACTGCAGTGGATACTTGCCCGCCCACGGATTGATATTTCTTTGTCAAGATTCAAGAAATCGGAGATATCCATGGTTGAGTTCCAGCAACGTTTTCTTGCGTTGCAGAGTCAGTACCCGCGTTTTATCTCTTCTTTTAACGATGGATCCTAATCAGATGAATGTGTTGGATGCGCGTTTGTAGTAGATGGGGAAGCCCAGCAATTTTGTCTTCATCCCAAAGCCATTGTTTTTACTGCTCAGCTATATGCTCTTTTAAAGGCTTTGGATTTTAGTCTTGTTCGTGGTTTCAACTGCCTCCTTGCTTGTACACATTCGAAGAGTGTTGTTCAAGGCCTCGAGAATATGATTTGTAAACATCCGCTCGTGCAAGATATTCTATGTAAGACACACGCCATTTGCTCTGCTGGTGATGAGCACGGTTGTCTTTCCGTGGATACCAAGTCATGTTGGTATCCATGGTAGTGAATTGGCAGACGAAGCTGCTCGTGAGGCCTCTTTAGGAGCTAACATTGATATTCAGCTTTTCCCATTTCAGGACATGATGATATATTGTAAGCAAGTTACACGGAATGAATGGCAGAGGCGATGGGATGACGTAGCTGTTAATAAATTGAAAGAAATTAAGGTAACTGTTGCTACATAGAAATCATCTTGCTGAGATAGTAGGCGTGAAGAAGTACTTTTATGTCGTCTATGTATAGGACACAGTCGGCTGACACACGGATATATGTTACGACGACTAGATCCACCACATTGTAATAATTACAATGTGGTTTTAAGTATTCGTCACGTTCTTTTAGATTGTCCCGGATATAATCATCTAAGACAACGTTATAACATCCCCAATGACATGGCGTCATTGTTAGGGGATGAACCGAGTATGTTGCGCAGAGTTCTTATGTTTGTTCATGAGACAGGTTTATCTCCGTCTATCTGAGATGATTGTGTTAATTAGCTATTAAGTTTTATGTAGTATTATTTTATTTATGTGAAGGCCTATTTACAGCCTTCACGTTTTTACCTTTATTCTAAAGACACTATACATCTTTAGTTTTTACTAAGATTTTATTTTTCTGAAGAGTTTACATCTGCAGCTTTTATATGCTTTTAAATTTTTAGTTAACAGCTATTTTTAGACATGACAATTTCCCGTTTCGGGAAGGGCGTAAGCCATAGTGCTGTTACCGCTCATAAAATTTATTTTATCTTACCAACACGTTGAAAACTGGTCCCACCTTCTATTTAAGGTTTTCAACTTGACGTGTTTTCTATTCGTTCAATGAACGACATTGCTTTTTCAAAGAGAAATCGTTGAGGTTTGCATTCTGTCTATTAAAATACACGTTTAATTTTAGTGCAATGAATCCAATAGTCTCAGAGAAAAAAGCTGCTGACGTGATATTGATCAGATCAAAATTTAGCTAACGTACCGATACATACAAACGAAATATCAAAACATATTTCACATAAAAGATATGAAGATTTTAATGTAGATTCCAACTAAGCGAAATATTAAACTTATTTTGAAGAGAAATTTTCAACTGACTCTCCCAAGAAATTTCTAGTATGCTACTGGTTTCTCAAATATCATTAATCAATTCTGAATATGCACTTGCCATCTCATTATTTGTTTCATAGTTGTAAGTCAAAAAGTGTCTGAGTTATGTGAGTGGAACGGAATTAATTTGAGTTTATTTATTACCTTTGTGCTTCTCATAATAAGTGGGGAAGATGATGTTGGAAAGTAGTCGGCCAGAATCTAGGTAGGAGATACTATCTCGGGGGAAAAGGAGTTAAAAATCACATTGCATATGCGGATTGCAATGCGGGGCATCCTTCTGGATTAAAACTCTTGTTTGGAAACTGTATGAATTCACAAGATATAACGGGTGGGAAGAAAAAAAATGTCCACAACTTATCTCACGTGCCGCATGAATAAAACACCCAATCAACGATGGCCATTAAAACATACACACTCGAAGATCTGAACGTACCCAGTCTGTGTTGGTTAGCGCTGCGTAAATAAAATGAAATTAATGTGCAACAGTTGAACAGGAAAATTTGTAGCTGCTTCTCCTACAGCGTCCTTTTGACAGTAAGACAGATACTGTTAAACATTTTGTTAAGGAAGAATGTGGCTGAAGTTGGGTTTACAAGTCTCTAATGAAGATAGCAAATGCGTTTGGAGTGAAGAGTAAGCCAGGATCTGGTCGCCCGAGAAGAAATTGGACAGAACTGGGAATCGAGTTATGCAGAGGACCATGCACACCAAAGTCATGTTTAGCTACAGACAACTGGGGAAGAAATTCAGACACTGTCACAAAACGACGAAGAAGTTAGTGCAAGATATCGGATACATAGAAAGGAAACAGAAAACTGGCCCTGAAGTAAAGCCTGAACAAAAGAAGAAGCAGCGAAAACGACTGTCCCATTTGTTTAAGGGAACCAAAGATTTTCTATTTGATCTGGACGTTTATTTGGACAACCAAAGCTATTGCCCCTTACTTTCCCCACATCCGATAAAATATTTTGTGAAGAAGGATGAAGCAGCATCGCCAGCCAAAAGTTCACATAAAAAGGCCAAATTCGTAGAGAAAGTGGCGGTGTCGTTATGCACCGTCCCAAAAAGACATCCGGAACCATTTTTGCAAGAGTCCCGGTTAGGGATGAACGCTGAAACGAACATCAGGGAATGCATTGCACCCGTATA
>JAGDQP010062625.1:956-11850 GCA_022664845.1 Lepisma saccharinum
AAATGTTTTTGAATTATTCAAATATCTTAAATGGTTTGTGAAATATGTGTAACTTCATGATTCGATGTATTCAACAAAATTTTGCGGAATCTAATTTTTGAACATCTTGTATATCCTGAACTAAGAGCAATAAAAAAAATTCAAGATTTGTTTTCAACTTCGCTTGTATATGGCATTCTATACACCAAATATGAAAGAAATAATAATAATAATAAAAAAAAAAATAGTCGAGCGACCACCACTTGTCGAAATTCTGTGGGATGACATAACAGGAAGTGACGCCATTAGTTTCCTTCTGTTTACTGGCACGTTTGTATTTGTGGATAAACTCAAGTTCGTAGTTAAAGAAATGATTATAACACACAGCTTATCGTAACACTTTTTATGGATGGGTTGTCGCTTGGTGTTTATGGTGTCTGTGTGAATTACTTGTAACAGAAGGAGTACCGATTGTATAGATCGTATATATAGTTCAATAGCTGGGTCCCTAAAGTTTAACCTTCATATCTTCGCTCTTGTACACAATAAATGCGTTTTTTAACGCTACGCATAGAATGGGTCAACAATCTACTCTGTTGCCCTCTTCTGCTACAAGATTTTGTTTAGGAATAGTTCCGTATCACTACTTCCATCTTGTTTTTGTCTTATCCTGCCATCTATCGAACCTCCTCAGCTGTTTAACAGCCTTAATAATTCTATACAGTTTTCCTTCTTTATTGATTGATCCTACAATGCGACCAATGAATGATTGATCTGCGTACCTACAATGCGACCCTAATGTAACCTAACAAGCTATCATAGATTAAACGATCCGAGGAAGGTTAGCACCTCCGATCTTCCTTTATGCATGTCTCTGATTACTATCGGAGGAACGACAGAGCCGATGGGACAAGATATAGGGTGATCACACCAGTAATGGACCAGGCGCCAGTGGCTGACAAAGAGAAACAAACAGTAATAATAGTTTATCCCCCCCTCCCCAATAGCACGTAAAATGTGTCAAATGGATCTCGAAGAGAGCAAAACGCACAATAAGACTAAATAACAACTACCGTAATACAAGATATTACTAAAACTGGTCAAGTACTGGTGCAACTACATCTTCCGCAACTCATCTGTCTATTGTCTTGTCAAATGAAATAAATGAGAGCTACTTTATCTTTGACATTTTTCTATTATTATATAAACGTCATTATTGTCTACACTTAAAATTTGCCTTATTTGGTCAACCATTGGTACGGTCACCCTAGTACAAGTCAAACGGAAGGGGAAAAAGTACATGAGAAAATATATAAAACCTCATTGTGTAAACAGGTGTAAAATTTGAAAATGCGTATGTATAAAACTAATAGGTATTATTTCAGCTTACGTCGGGTGTGATTTTTCCGAATGAAATAAGTCACAAGTTCATGAATCGGAATCACGATAATGTTCCGTCACAGTGACTTGTTCATTTAATCGCCATTGATGTTTTGCTGCAAAAATCACGGATAATACGTCGAGTGAGCGATAGCGTAATGTTTTTTACTGCTCCATTTATGGTTCCAAATGGAACGTCCAATGTATACTAAAGAGATGCCAAATAACAACCTAACGTACCGTACTATACTTTTGCTTGTGAACAATACGAAAAAAGGCAAAATGTAAAAAAAAAAAAAAAAAATGCAATCAGAGCACCAAATGCGTGTACATGGCACGAAGTGCATGTAGTGCAAAAGAACTACAATGGAATGTTGTAATAATAATGATGCCACGATGCGCCCATAGATTTAACTCTCGGAAGTGAAAATCTGAACTAAAAATGTCAAATGGTTGTGTGGCGACGTAAAACTATAACCGCACGAAAAAAAAAAAAATTCTCCATTCTACCTGTAATTTTTCAATTTTCTAGCGACGTAAAACTATTATAGCACCCTTATTTACATTTTGCGTTTCAAGAATTACACACACATAGGAAACAAATTTATTTTTTAAATTTTACATTTTCGGTAAACCTAAAGTACAATTTATCCCACAAGTTTGGTACCGAAAAATTTAAGAAAATGGTGGTGTAAATCTAACGCTTGTACCAGTAAAAGGACCAAACGAAAAAGATAGCTTAAAAAAGAACACGAAGTGCAACACAATGATTTGTATTCTCTAGTCTGTAATTGACGCTTTATTGTTAACAATATACTCACTAGAAGCTCATAACATACTAAAAAAATATGCTATTTTCAGTACACACAAAATATAAATTAAAACCTTCAGGTACGAATCAAGTTTGATTACGATGGATTCGTTCAAAATGAGATTAAATCGAATCGAAGTGTCGCCCCTTGTTATTTTACTCACCGAATTTCTTTCATAGCCTCTAATTTTGCAAATATCGTCCTTTCGTCCACCACGTTCATGGTGATTCAAGTCACAAAACCTATCTAGAAATGCGTAGAAATTAATTTCTAAATTTGTAACAAAGTGTTTCAACAGATACACTTTGATAACCCTACCTAATGTCGCTGCTTTATTACATACACACGCACAGTCGAGCGTCGATTTTTTTAAGGTAATTTAATATTTAATATGACGTCGAAGTACTACTTCCGGTAAGACTAACGTAGTTCTGACGTGACACTTTCCGGCTTCTTGTCAGTCATATTCCAGTAAGAGCCACAGAAGAGGAAATAAGTGTAGATTCAAATAATTGTTTCGTGGTTCTTGAAGTGTCATTGTTACAAGGAAGGCCAGGAAAATGAAGTTCATTATTGCTGTTTTTGTGTTTTATTTTGGAGGATCATTTGTGATATCAGCTTCAAGTAATACAACAGGTAATTGCACCTCTGTATAGCACCAAATAACTGCAATTGCGAAATACACCTAATGATAACTATCGACATGTTCGTGAACGAATTGCTCTTCATTTTGACATGACAATACAAGGAAATATGATAAGAACTGTCTTACCACAATGGGGTGATCCCAGTATTAATGTAATGTGTGCATATTATTAAGGTATGACTGAAATGTAATATGACCTTGAATATTGTGCAATTAACCTATTTGACATCCAGTATATTACCTTTCACTATTTTTGGGAAGTGTAATACATCAGATTACAGCAGCATAATAAATAATAATGAGAATGATTGTTCATTAGTTGTAATAAAGCTTTAGATAAATGTTGGCTGACATTTTTGGAACACGCAGGTGACGTAACAGATAAAGAGAAACCATCGACAAAGGTTTGAAAATGGGCATGAAATCCACATTTGCTGTCGAGTTCGGAAGAATCGATGAACACTGACAGCTAAGCATTAAAAAAAATAAACGTAGCTACTTTCGAAGTCGAGTTCTTTGACTTAGGTGTTTGTGTTTTGTTAATGAAATGAAAAATAAGTTTTAAACTGATACAGTTTCCTGCAGTGTCTGTTCGATGCAAGATGCACATGATAAGTTGAAAACTAGTTGCGGTTAGTTCTCGATAGTTCAGACAGAATGTGAAAGTACGTGGGACGGAACGCGTATTACTGTATTTGAATTATTACAATCTAGTTACAACTTACATTGTTCAAAACTTAACAAATTAGGTTTTTGCCAATTTTAAATTTCAGAAACTTAGTTAAATTTGAAGTAATTCTCTTAGCTACTTCCTGTATAACGAGTGGAAACACCTCATTCGGTATTTTCCGTATTTCGATTCGTAGAATGCAGAACGTGCTGTGAAGTCGAGGAATGATTAGTATAAGCATACAATGTACAAAGGCGTGTATGTGTCCTTTCACTTCTATCACCCCTATATTTTATGTAACATTATGCATTTTACGTATCTAATAGAAGCTGTTCAAGTACTTGAAGTAGACTCCACATAACAAGAAGCAAATACAGAGAATTAACAATACCGGTATTTAAATTTCTGGTAACATTAGGGCTCCTGTACATTTGGTATTTCAAGCGTCGGAGAGAAAATCAGCATCTTCAAACTGCTATGAAGGGGGTGGAGGCACTGGGGAATGTGCCTAAAATTGGGACTTTTGGGCGGACATTTAGTATTTGTCAGCCATTTCTGGCAGAGTTTTCAGAAGTTCTTCCTTTCTGAAAACTGAACAAATCGATGACTGTAGATGTCGATACTGTGCGAGAAGCATTGAAATTTCGTACTGCTGACACTAAGCGTAGTTAATGCTTCTAATTATTCGTTTCATTGCTGCAGACCTACAGTTTTATGCCCCAAATATTGTAATACTTGGAGTAACTTTCACAGCCCTGGATAATTGTTACAGTTTGACACTAGAACAACTCATACGCAATATCTTTGAAAGGCATATATTAAATAGGTAAAAACGTCAGTCGACACACAGAGTGTATCGGCATGCATGGGATAAAGTCGTGATTCCTTCCATCGAAACAAGAAAGAAAAAAAAGTTGGTGATTCTGTGTCGAAAAATATCTAACATCAACATGACGTAATGTGACAAATAATAGCTTAAAACTGGTCGGCTGTAGGAATAATAACTACTTAAATGGGTGTATCATGCTAAGAAGAAAAGTTGTTGACCGAAGGAATGTAGTGTAGAAGGAATAGTCATTTGGTGTCTATACCATTGACGCTTTGCAGTAGACATAGAACTCAGGCATAGTGATCGCGAAGCTACATACCCTAAATCATCCTAAACATCGCTTAGATACTAGGTTGTTCGGAAATAAATGGCGGCTTTTGTACTTAACGCTCTTGGTCGAAAGTCCGGTCTCGTACTGACGTTAGCATAAAACAGCGAATAAAACAAAGCAATTTCCAGGTAGTTATAGACTACAATATATTCTTCTAAAGTCAGACATTGATATTGCTCATATACTTAAAAAACGACTAACATAATGTAATCTTCAAAAGTCTATATAAATCACCTGATTTCAACGTCAGTTGCTAGCCATTGCACACAGAACAGTCATCACTACATTTTAAGTATCTTAAATATGAGCGTTCCCTGTTCAAGTGCGTTTTGTTATTCGAAGTATTCTTTGTCTGCATTCACGTATTTCTGCCAACGATTCACTAGTGTTGTGTCTCAATGAAGAAAGGTGGCACTGGTAGTCAATGAAGTCTCTGAAGACATATCTGGCTTTATCCCTATTTTTAAACACTCTGTTTTTCAGGAAGTCACAAACATATCGTCGCCGATTTTACAATACCTCCTGATAGCCACTGTGGGCAAAAATATCATTTCTGCATGTTTCCACTCTAATTTTGTGAAGGCATCTATCCCCGAAGTAGTTTTTCGTTTCTCCGGCAGATAGTGGTGTAATATCGACAGGAGTAGTGACTTGGTGTTTAGCGTTAGCTGCTAGGAGCAGTGGACCTTTTGTATTAAGGTCTGCTTTTTACACTGCAGCCGGTGGATTTCGTCAATTTCTGCACACTAGATGAAAGCAGTAATGGTTTCACTAGAAGGAAAGAACATGTAATAGACCAGATTATAGCCCGACCGAAATGGCTTGATAGCTGAGGCCTCATTTATTTACATTGCTTTCAGCGATCAAGTCATTATGGTAGGACTATAACAGCAAAATCTTTTGGGGTGTCAGCTTTGGTTTGGGAAAGTGTTTGGGGTTTCACCAATGCCTACTTCGCATGGATTTATCGAACAAAACACGTTTCTCATCACACGTCACAAGACAGCCGGGCTAGGGCTTGTTGTTTTGATGAACCAATAAGTTTTTACAGATCTTTATCCTCTGCTGTTCGTTATGATTCGTCATTTCATGCGGTACTCAGTTGTCCGTAGCATGGTTGATCTCGGATGAACGAACGGAAATTAAACGCGTAGGTATAGACGATCGAATGTTAATGTGATAGAAAGGCATTAGGTGGAGAAAAAAAAAAACGTGGTAGAAGAGAGTAACGTTACTTCCATGTGATGCGGTGTGACTTGAGAAACTTGTATAAAATTCAAGAGTTGTGTGAAATTTTATTTGTTTCCTTTAATTTCAGATTTATGTACTAACTACACGAGTTGTTCTTCATGCGTACAAAATAATTGTTCATACGTAAGTCAGGATGATAAGGACAGCTGTGTTTCAAGTGAGAAGGAACTTCCAGCAAACACAACGGTGAGAAGAAAAAAGGAAGAATGCCGAGGTAAATCATGCTTGAAGAGTTAAATTTATTTCTTTATGCTACTTAAAGTTTAATTTACTGAAAGAGTGTCCGAGATTTAATTAATGAGAAGTCATTAATTCAATATAGTAATTTATATATATATATATATATATATATATATATTTATTCGAACCAATGTTCAGATTTAACTTTTATGCACTGTTATACTTGCTCAAAGGGAAATCGCAAGAGACTGATGATACGTTTTTTTTTTTTTTTTTTTTTTTTTTCAAATTTGTACTTACACAATTAAATTGTAATGTGCTTACATGTTTTGTAGCTCCCGGAAAAGTTTTTAACACAATTACTTGATGAAAAATACTAACGTTACCACTGTTTACTTCGTCGGATTTGAACGCAAGACAAAGTAGAGATCATTTTGTGTACTTCACTCTCTCTTGTCTTATTGTGATCACAACTTTGGCGGAGACTTAAAATAATTAGTGGGATCTTCATTATTATTATTATTATTATTTGTAAGAAGTGTCAAAAACTTATGGGGCTACCAGACACACAAGTACAAGAGATTTTAGGAGTTAACCCCTTGCGCAAATGATACTTTGTATGTTTTAGGGTGGTCCAAAATAATAATAATAATAATAAAAAAACACCTAACAGTGGTGGAGCGTCCACAATGCTTATTTTATTCCTTCTGATGTTTACTAATAACTAACGAAATTTCAGTACAATTAAGTCATTTTTACAGGTCGCTGCATTTGGCCTATTTTTAGTTGTCAACACTTTTAGAAAAAATGTCCCTTATTGGTAGTCTCAATTTACAAAAACACTTTTTTCAGTGGAGCGGAAAAATTTTTACGATGGTTTTTAACCAATCGAGGAATAAACTGCTTCTGTCCCTCGTCGTTTGTCAAGGCTTCATTTTACTTTTGGATGAGCCTTACACCTCTGTCAGCTACATCATTCACCACATCAATTTGTGTCGATAATTCACAAAATCCTTGGAAAAAAGTGTTATCTCGCCAGTGTTGTTGAGTTGTTCGAGTAAAGACTGAGACTTCTCTTTGCCTTTTTCCATTATGACATCAAATACCGACAATGTTCTCTCTGTTACTAGATCCTCCAAATTCAGTTCTTCAGGTTTCTTTGTCAGCTTAAATCGTTTAGTAACGTTGTCCGCTGCAGGCTTTGGACCATCTTTTCCTTTGTTTCTTCTGATACTCTGTCATCAAAAATTGCTAATCCTGATAAATGTTCAGACAAAAACCAGAGATGTCTTGAAAATATGCATTACTAGAAATAGATTCGTCTGGGTAAGTTTTCAGAACTTACAAAAAAATAATGTTATTGAGAGGGGGCTCGGTTGGCAAGTGGAGCTTCATTTCTCTGTTTCACATAAACAAGGCTGACAAGCAGCGCTAAACGTGTGATAATGTTGGTTTCGCGCACAGTCATCCTAAACTGAGACTTGAAAAGAACACTTTTCAATGCATAAAAGCCTTTTCCCTTCCATCTAGCGTGATGATGTGGGCCTGAAGCTCGAAATGACTGATTGTCGTTGCATCCACCAAGAAACATGAGAGAGAAACGCAAAAGATCCTGATAATCATCTCTCGGCTTCTGGGCTTCAAGAGCACTTGGTAAATACTTTAACATCTCATATCGCAGTCGGCGTATCACTGAATTCTCAAACAAGTTACGGGCGTTGATGTGGAAGGTCATCCTCTTCTGACTCCTGACCATCAGCTTCATGGGTTTCACTTTCTTCTCTCTCATTTTCACTGTAACTTTCCATTCGTTGTCACTTTCTACCTTCCTTTGCTGTTGTCTTCATGTCCACTCCACCTATACTAAAAGAAAACACATCTTACCTCTGCATGGAAAGGAAAACCCTATCCTCTTCGTTCTTTATTATTCTCATCATTGCGTCCTTTTCAGTAATATCAGATAAGTCTTCAAGATCACTTGTAAACATAGCATCTTTCATTTTGTCACTATCTGTCTCTTTCTTTTAGTAACAAATACTTTTCGTAGATCTTGGGCAGCTTTCTGACACAGAAATCTATCCGCTGAGTAGGAATTCTGGCTCTTTCCCAAATACAAATAACTTCATCATAAGCTATCTTGTAACTCTCTGGAAGAGATTTTCCTCTCTCTCTAGATGATGGCATTGCACTAGTCGCAGCACGTCGAGTGCACATGGTAATCTTGAGGTGGGTAACTGATGAATTGGTTTACCAAGCAACTAGTTCTGTGGGTCAGACCTTAAACTGCATGAAACCATATTACTTTGTTTAGTTGTAGTCAAAGATCCGTAAGAGTTACACTGCGGTGTGCAGTATGCTTCTGGTACCAATGCACTATGCTTACGTGACACTTGCAAACACTAACACATTTAGTCCAGCATATATTTACCTTAAATTTACGAAAGAACGAGTGTATACGGAGGTGGGTATACGCTATAATTTTGAAAACTGTTCAGCGTATACCTACCAAAAATTCTAGCATTACATCACTGGTAATACTATTACTACATGAACAAAAAGGTTTAAAGTGGAGCGACCTGTAAATATTGAGTAATAAGGCTGAAAATTTGCAGGTAAGTAGCTTATGACTAGAGAAAAAAAAATGTCTTGTGGAGGAACTATTTTTCGAAATTTTCATACATTTTCTAAAATCCAAAAATATCTTCTTTCAACCAGTGAAAACCAGAACTTTCCATCTTGAATGAGAAGAGAGCAATGGCTGTTTTTTCTAAACCCTTGCAAACGCCTATTTGTGCCTGCCGCAGTGAAGAAAAGTGAGCCTAGATTCAAAAGGCTACTGATAAAAATAAAATAAATTATTTTGTGCTGCTTACTAACAGGGCTATCTATTGTGCAAATATGAAAATAATCCAAAGTGGTCGAGCAACCATTTGTATAAAAATTGGTCGATTTCACATGGAATGACCCTTGTCATATCCTCACGTACGTTACATTTTCGTTTTGTTAGTTATCTTAAGTTTCTTTTATTGTTTTCTTTCCTTACTGTTCCTTTTTGCTAGATTTCAAAAATAATTTTCAAATGCATTTCACGTTAGAGTAAAGGACCATTTAGTTTTAAAATAGATTGGGTTTGTGTGTGTGTGTGTGTGTGTGTGTGAGGAGTATATACCGCTAATTGAAGAGCGTTTTTTCAAAACACGATACTCATCGAAGTTATTTTTACAGAAGACTTCTTACTTTCTCTAATAAGAAGGGCCCAAATCTTGCAAAGCCGGAAATACTTGGTTGGTTAAACTAATACTCTAATCAAGTGTGCTCTGTAAAAATAACTTCGATGTATTTATTGAGTTTTCTATAAAAGAACGCTCCTCAATGGTCGGTTCGTAACAACAGAAATCGACACAAATGCCTTGTAAGTATATTTAAATGATTTTAGGTCATCCGCGCTAAGTATATGCTAAGTATGTCGTTTTCTTAAGTTAGTACCTTCTAATTCATAAATCTTTAAATAAATGTTAATGTCAAGTTAGTGAATAGTGAAAATAATAATAATAATATACATGATTTTGTTTCTTCCTATCCTGCAAAAGTTTTTCCTTTATACAAGTGTGAGCAAAGTGTTGGCTAAATAATGAAAGAAAGAAAAAAGTTTTTATTTATTTTGCAGTAGGTGGCAACACATCTTCCTGTCTTTCAAGTTTTCCTTGCATGAAATTCTAATGCTGCTTTTAATATTCCGTTTCCGCGAGTAGAAGGTTTCGTTTTGCGTATATTCTACGAAGAAAATACCGGTTACGAACTTAGCTGAGACAATCAAATTTTCGCTTTTTACAGCTTATGTTTTAGACAAGTGTTGCTGTAGTTAGGTAATTACTACAGATATACGATGAATTACTACGGACTCATTTGAACTTTGCGAATTTCCCATTATGAGCAAAAAGAAGGGAAACTTGTCCTGGTTGCGGGCGGAAATGTTTTACCGGGTTCTCAAATGGATATTTAGCAGTTGTAGTACTTTTAATATTTTTTTAGATAGATACAACTTCTTATCATCTAGGCTGGTGTATATTATCCTGTAACAAGTAAAGTTGCCCGCAGACATTTAAGTTCCGTAGGGCTGAGTCGGACGTTTTTCTTAATTTTAATGCACTTTGTTTCCAAGACATGTCAATACGAAGTTACATGTAATGGCAATGAAAGGTACATTAGCATGACCAAACGTGTTGCTTATCGGTTAGGATAAGTGAACATGAAAGAGATGCCAACACTGATATGTCCGTAGCAGGTGTATGCAAACATTTATGGTAGGACCTACATCAGTTACGATATTTCTTAAATCCAAAACTAATATTGATCGATCAGTCATGGGAGCGTGTTACATCATTTGTAATTGTCCCAATTTAAGTACAGACAAGGATAATTTGCACAAAACGTGATCTCCATTTCTAGAAGGTTTACTCAGTGACTAATAATACTATTGACATACTAAGTCCTTTTGATTACTGTACATAACTTATTACACGATTACATATTAAACTCTGTTATTTGGATCATTGACAGTTTATTCGTATACAATTGCATTTCAAATTATAATGTACAAAGTATACATTTATGTGAATAATCAACTTATTTTTTTTCCATATAAACCAACATTGTCATGTTTCCATTATAAAGACAGTGGCAGGCATATGCCTTTAGAGGCAGCGGTGCGTTGCTACCGCGGCCTACAAAATAAGCGTCCAATTTAACATTGATTTTCACAATTTCTAAGAATATCATGATTTCGTCCGGTTCTTTCGGAAAATTAACTCAATAA
>JAGDQP010062626.1:1599-11850 GCA_022664845.1 Lepisma saccharinum
AGCGCAAAAGGGCCAATATAGTTTGCTGTATTTATTATTTTAGGCCATTAGTAGCCTACTTCATTATTCTATAGTCAGTAGCCCTATTTTAGATATCTGATTCTTCATCATAGGCTGCTATAAGGAGTTTCTTCTTGTAAATGAAGGACGAGTGCGTGAATATGCATGCATGTACATAACTGAATATATTTGTAACGAGATTATCCGTAGCTCTATTCTAGCTTAGCCTAGATATAGGCTTACACGATATCCTTTATATAGTCCTACCTATTCCTTTATTTCAGTTTCTTAATTTTGGATTTTGATAATTATTGACTCAAAGACGAAAGTCACTAATCACTGCATGCTTGTTCTATTGGCTGACTTACCCCGTCTGACTTAGTTACGAAACTGAGAAGGGTTTTGCCTTCAAGTGGAACACGCAGACAATAAATTCAAAATTGGCTAGCAGTTAGCCAATTATGTTCAGCCTATTAAGTGCATTTTAACATTAGACTAATAAAGAATACATTTCACTTCTTTCGTAAAGGAAAGTTTAAAGTAAACAGTATGTTCGGGATTATCCCGACCACTGGGGCAATCCCGAACATAGGTACATTTTTAAAAAAATCTCACTAATTTGTTGAAAAATGTTACTTTTGACTTTCCTCTGCACTTTCGAGAACAGGAAAAACTCCAAGCTTTGTGTACACAAGAAATCTTAATTTTATTTCCAAAACCAAAAGAGTTATTTATGGTCAAAGCTTGAGTGTTCGTGAATACCCCGGTCTCCCCTACTTTGTATATACTTAAAATAGCTTCAGAATATTTTTTGGCCACTTTTACAAACATTTCAGCTGAATTCTGGATGGATTATTGCCTCCATTTTCTAATGCTTTTTTGTTTATTTTTTTACGAAACGAACCAAAATTGCTCTGTAAATTGTTTCATCTCATATTGGTATTTTTTCTTCATATTCCTGAATAATAGATGCAGTTACAATTACTATATAAAGAACGGACTTATAAGTCACTTTGCAATATAACTATTTATTTTGTTACATTCAATTTAGCTTGTAAATAGAGACAAATTATACGTTAAACAGTTCATTTGTGCTAGTACTAGTTAAATGGGTAATAAACAGATTCGAACCCCGTGCTCTGTATCAACAACGAAAAGCTGCCACTTGAATACTGAATAAATAAACACAAACCTTAAAGGCATTACTCTATAACAAATAATACAATTCTTAATTAAAATGACATTAGATTACATTCTTAAGCTAACTCACATATTTGACTTATTTCAAAGTTATTTTTTAAAATCTACAAGTGATTTCGATTTAAATTTGTATAGTGGTTTCGGTGACAATTTTATACAGTCAGGGGCTTTTAGTGGCCATCGGTAAAAAAAAAGAGTGGTTTTCAATTTAAATAGTGATCCAGTTAAAGGCGTGTAATTATTTTGCAGGCTGTATTAGTAACAAGAAATCTAATTCAAAGTAGCGCGTATGTGTCGGCATAATATTCAAGTACCAAATTACTTCTCGCATTTTAAATTATTTTCTTTTAGGTCCAATTCAATTTTTTACTTGTTTCAGGGCCTGTCAAAATAGCTACACGGGCCGTAAGTTGGAGACCTATGCTGTAAATGAATGAACATTTCTTACGAAGGCCGATGGCTTATTCTCCCGTTAATGCTTTTGTGACTTGAAAATACATATTTCTGTATTACATGAACAGATGTAGCTTAAACATAAACATGTATTAAATGCCACTATTTTTTCTACAGTTTGTTAAAAGAAGAAAATCTTAACAAATTCTCTCTGTTTTGAATAATTTTACAACACATATAGTATGTTCAATCAGAGACCAACAATGTGAAATATTCATTATTGTATGACCTGAAAGTTACCTAAAGGTGAAAAGGAAAGCAATTCAATATTGTTAACATACCAGAATCTTTATCAACTGGCCGTAGGTCTTCTGTTAGAGCGTTTACTTAGCGATCGGAAGGTCGTGCGAACGATCTAAGCGACCGACCATCCTGACTTATTTCCATTTCTTTCTTCAGTCACACGAGTCAAATGTCGGGACGGAACCTTACTAGGCAATTGCAGACTTTTAACATTCTCTCTTCTACTTTATTTTGGACTGAGCTATAAATGCTTAAAGGTCACAAATAAATGAAATTAAATTTAATCTGCTATAATCTCCATAATATTATCTAAATAGAATAAATAGAATCTCCTAATTTACAATGCTGAAATAATATGAAATTAATATGAAGAGTATTTCCTTCCTTACTTGTCTATGATTTTCAAAAAGCAAAAAAAAAAAAAAAAAGAAAAAAGAAAGAAAAGTGAAATAAATTAAGAAGGGTTAAAATACCGTAATATCTAATGTAAACACATTGTTGTAAGTATTTAGCACAGCTAGATTCACGTACACAGGTTTCTCACCATAGATACGAGCGGTCAACTCCGAGCGCATAGTTATCAGCTTGTAGTTTAGGTACCACAATGAGTGACCCTTCGTGGTAATGGTTATGGAAAATGAAAGAATATAGGGTACAGCTTCAGTGAATAAGTACCCCCCCCCCCAGAAGTAGAGAAAACTTCTCTAACTTAAAAAAAAGATCTTAATTTTGACGCCTGGAACCCTGCTACCCTAACCGATCCCCGAATCAAATCGGGTGCGGGGTTTCAACATATGGATTTTATTTTAGGAACATTGGTACATAAGTTAATCAATAAATATTATTTTAGAATCAAAAGTTGCGTAAATATAGTCCGCGACTAGGAAATCCTTGACTAGTCAATTGATCATATTCCTTGATTAGTCAATAATTGATAGATATTAGCTATACCTCACAGGCACAATGCATCACAGAATGTTGTATAAAATGTTATAAATAAACCGTTTATACCTAGTTAGAAAATCTAAGTACGTACTTCCATTATTCACACACGGATTTATTTTATATTTAATTGTTACAGTAAATTAGTTGGAAAAGTCAGATTTCACTAAACTATTTCTATCTAACAGAGCGTCGAAATCATATCAGTTGGGTTTTCAAACATATGCATCTCGCCATAGAGCCAAATTGGTACACAATTTGGCAACTTTGTAGAATTTTTGAATCAAGAGATGGCTAGATATTGCCAAAAGATGTTAAATTCCTTTGCTCTGGCGGCATTTTGTGAAATGCAGCCATTTTGAGCCATGCACATCTCAGGACCTATTTGTTCTACAGGGGCAAATTATACTTAGTTGGACTTGTCTCTAGATGCACTTTCACTTTCCTCTTGCAATTTTTCGTTTTATTTTCTTTCGGCGTTACAACAAATTTGCAGGAGGGTATTTTCACCGCAAAAGATAATTTTCGCCCCATTTACACCTCATTGGGCCTCTCTAGGAGAGTAATTACCCATGCAATATATTCGATCTATACTCCTCTACAATGTTTATCTAAGTTATTTTCATTATCTGTTTTTTGGCGGTATTTTTAAAGTTTGAACTTTGAAACAGCTAATGTTACTAATATTACTCACGTTTAGGACGTGATTGTGACGTCAAAACGGCACCTACAACAAAAAGTGTCCAATATATTGTACACTATTTCTAGGCTGATAAGGCAGAAGTTGATATGTCTAAGGGAAATACATAGGCATATCAACTTTTGCCATATCACCCCATTTTGGAATAACAATCATATTTTGGGTATTTGGCACCGTTCCCTAGATACGGTCCAAAACGATTACGGTGTAACCGTTTACATCATAGTAGCGAACGTGTTGGAGATACTAATGTGTGATTCATCTAGCGATAAGCCTACGTATATATTTCATAAAGTTATTCAACCACAATTAATGAAGTCAGCAGCTGAATAAGAAACTTTCATATTTATTTTTCATTATTTTCTTTATTATTTAACGACAAATGAAATAAACTATACGTTCGTGTTGTAAAACATATCTCTATTATCAAGCTATTTCGTAGACAATATTTCTGAAAACCTTTTGCTAATAAAGTGAAATACTGCATAAATATAAGTTAAAATTGCAATCAAAGTTAAAATTTTAAATTTGAATGACAAAGTTCTCTTAATTATAATTCTGTTACAACGGTGAATTCCAACGGTATTTGTGTGATTTCAAATTCTCAGCTATAGTAAGAATAACTATCGCATCTAGGATTTTGCTAATCGTTTTATGGGTCATTTATTTAATGTGTTTATCAATCGATTCAGTGAATGGTGTGATAGTTTATATTGTATTAAGAGATTATAACTTTTATGAGGTAGTCATTAGCTCATTGCCATTATTAGTAGCGATTTCATTGTGTAACAACAGCTTAATGAGCAATACTTTGAGGGTAAGCACTTTTTGTTTTAGCTAACAGCGAGCTAATTTGATTCACTGATATTAACGTACAAAGTTATTAATGCATAGATAATCGGAAACAGCATATATTCGAAAACAAGAGAAATAAGACAAACGAAACTACGTACATTTGGAGGAGAAATTATCATAGGTAACGTCATTATGAGGCAATGTGAATTTTATATTGCCAATTTATATGTGTTTGATACTTTTAACGAGGAAATAATTTACTATCGTTAGTGTTTAAATCTTATCTTTTTATTTGACCTTATGTAGTTGAATGAATGCTTATAGTTAAGATACTGTGAGTCTTTTAAGTGGCCATAGTAAGTATTCTGTATATAATGAAGTTTTCCTTTCCAACCTAGTCCATGACTAGTATCTTCAAGCCTGAGAAAGATAAATGAAGTCTACAACTTATTTATGGGCATCATTCGACATAGGATACTTAATTAGACATGCAATTACGCCCTGAAAATATTTAATTAAGAACACTGCAATGATTTTATACTTTGCTATAACACAAAAAAGCACACTTACGAAAAATGCTTTTCTTTATTTTTATTTTTAATTTTATTTTCTTGAACTCCAACACGGATTCATATCCCCAATTACAAGTACCATACATGTTTATAATACACATAAAACATACAATTGATTATAATCTGCTCATACGACCAGTGAAGTTCAAACAATTTTATGTCCCAAGGCGAAATTCAATATACATCTGAGTTGCCTAAGGCATAAATATATACAATGTACATATATTTGTTAAATTTAACACGGCATATTTAATTGCATTGTGAAATTCCTTCCTTTTCACGTGAAATATATCTACATTAAGATTTTGAGTAAATATAATATTAGATGTTGCGCACATTCTCCATGTAGGTGACTTGCGAAGTACATCTGTTCTACGTTTTTTGCAGCAAAATATATATTTTAGAGTTCCTCAAACTAGTTTTCCAGTAGGGATGCATAAACCTATTTCACTTAATAATGATGGATCATTGATATGTTTATTTAATATTTTATACAGGAATAGCATATCCTATATTTGCCTTCTCTGTTTTAGACTAATAAGGCCATAGTTTGTGAGCAACGATTGATAAATATCAAGAGGAGGGTAAAAGTTCGTCTGTCTAAAAGCTAGCACCCGAAGGCATTTGGCTTGTAGCGCTTCAATTTTAAGTTTCAGTGTTTCTAAACTAGGTACCTATATTAAAGAGCCATATTCTAATTTGGATCGGATGTATTAATTATAAAGCATGATAAGTTAATTGGTGTTCCGAAATTCCCTCCTTATGCGTAAAATATAACCTAAGTTTCTGTGTGCTTCATTAATGGTGTAATCTAGATGTTTTGTAAATGTTAGATGTGAATCATAGATATTTCGTAGATCTTTTACTAACTTCACTCTACTGATAGATTCATTCTCAATCTCATATTGGTATGTGTGCTGCGTTTTTCGTTTTGTATTTGTTACAACTGAACGTTTCTTCATATTGAGTGATAGATCATTGTTTACACACCAAGACACACCATTTTTTACACTAGGTTATTTCTGTCTTCTTGCAGTTCTTCACAATCATTAATAGAACATATTGATTCATATATTTTTAGACCATCCTTGAAGAGTAATTTGTTTGACTTTGACAAGTTTCCGGGCAGTTCATTTATGTGTATAAGAGAGAGAACTGGACCCAAGTTGGAGCGTTGAGGCAACCCTGACGTTACATTGAAATTAACACTGACATAACCGTTATATGTAACATAGTGTTTTATGTTTGTTACGCAAGATTTCATGAGGTTCAGGGTAGGCTTCGTTAAATTCATAAAGTTTGTTTAAAAGAATATCGTGATTTCCGGTATCAAATGCTTTTGTAAAGACTGTAAACAATATATATATATATATATATATAATACCTACTTGCCCAAACATGTCAAGTTTTTTCTCATTTAAATCAGTGACTGTTACAAGATTGGTGATTGTAGACCAATTCGACAAAAATCCATGTTGATATTTTGAGATTACTGGTTGAATATGGGTAAGCAATCGTTTATATATTATGTGCTCGTATATCTTGCCGGAGCAGATAGGAATGCAATCTGTCTGAAACTATGAATTTGTTTCGCATACTTTCCTTTGGTATTGGAAAGATAGTTGCAACTTTCCATTTATCTGGTAATATTGCTGTAGATACAGACAAATTTATGATTTTATGTAGGGGATATTTTAGTATTTCTACACAGCCTTTCATTACATACGGTGGTATACTGTCAGGTTCAACAGACCTTTTGTTTGCAAATGTTTAATGGCACCTTCAATCTCTTTAAGACTGATCGGGTTTAGGTGAAACATGTCTAACTTATCATTGGTTGTTGCTCTGTCTAGTTGATCATAATTAAAGTTAATTTCTGATCGCTTATAAACTGATTGGAAAGAATGGGCATTTGCAATATTTTGACCTTTGTTTAAGATGTGCTTACCGTATGTTAATATACTTTCTGCTGATTTGCGTGACCTCTTTGTAAGAAAATTCAATAATTGAGTCGGGTCAATTAAAACACTTTCCTCAGATTCCCTGATAAAATTTGCGAATTCTGAGGCTATTTCCTTCTTTATCGATGATCGCAGTTCGACAAACATTGCATGATGTTTATTAGTGTTCCGTATTTTCTTTTGTCATTTACAATAGTCTAAAGATTTTTGTTTTATACTTTTGATAATAATAGACGGAGTGAACCAACAAGGATAGGTATTTATTTACCTCTCTTTCCTTGTAGGGAACGTGTTTTGCAAATATTTCATTTATAATTTCATAGAAGTTATCCAGAGCTGCATTAACGTTTTTGTGTTGGTCTAGGATATCCCAATTAATGCCAGTTAATTCCCGATTTATGACTTCGATATTCGCTTTAGCAAAGTGACAAATTTTGAATGTATATTTTGTCTGATAGTTTCTTGTACTCTTTCACTGAACTTCAATAAGTAAAGTTGGAGATGCTTGTCTTCAGGCGCTAATGGATTAGTCTCTTTAGATACTGAAACATGAGGAATATTTGTAAGAACTAAATCTAGTGTTATGTTACTATGATTTCTAACGTCGTTAACATTTTCCATTTTCCGATATGATTTAAAGTTTTACATATCTTTTCATAATAGCGTAGATTGAATGAATTCTGTTTGTATACCAGTTATTTCGGGTATGTTGTAATCATCTAGAAATAGCATGGGACAGCCTTCTGAACAATGACTTTCAATAAACTGAAGGCAGTAATTATAAATTTCACCTCTACAATTTTATGGAAAATATGTAATACACAAATAAAATGATAAATATTTTATCATTACTTTAACAAGAACACAATCAATTTCCAAATCATCACTACTTACTACAATTATTGGATATTCTTTCCGAATAGAAAGGATAAATCCTCCACCTGTACGTTTGTTATGTTGTTGTGTTCTTCGGTCACAGTGAAACACATTGTATCTGTCATCGAATAATTCTTATTCTTATGACTGCCGTTTGTCCATGATTCACAAACTAAAATGGAATCATAGTTGTTTGCCAACACACTTGTGTAGAAATCCGTTGGTATTTAATCCATTAGTATTTCGATATAATAACGGTAACGATGTAATCACTTTAGATTTATTTATTTGATTATTGTTTCCGTTTCTCAACATGCCGTGATCTATTTGTCTCGCACACCTCCAAGCTCTTTTTGTTCCACTTACCCTATTCTACGTTCCAGTTTGCAGGCAGAATACTTCATCTAAAGAATTCTTGGGTACTCGAAATAAAAGACCTCTACAACTTTCTTGTTGAACCGCCAGATACTACCGTTTCAAAAACGAGTTTCCCCGGCGAATATAAATCAATGATAAAATAATTTATCAAACTACTTTTATATATACTTACATGACGTAGTATTTGCATTCCCTTTTAATCTTATTGTACGTAATCTCTTAGTTGTGTTTATTCTATTGGTTTTACTCTTATATTTGTTATTACAGTTTGTGCAAAATGACTTCAGCAGTACCACAGATCCTGTAAAGTATAAATAAATAATAGTCGCATTTCCTTCAGCTTATCTTGTAACTGTAAGACATCAAGCTGTAATCATCAATGAAGCACGTGGCCAGCTGAACATTGTATCGGAATACAAAGATGCTTTTGGCTGTTAATACGAAAGCCACACAAAGAAATGAATCAAAAGTGACAATATTATAAATCTGGAGTCTATTAATTTTACGTTCTATAAGAACTTACTAGATTGGTCTACACTTCATTTTCATCATGGATGTATTTAATAGTAAACTACATTATTAGGAATTTAATGAACCTGGTCCGAGCGTATAAAATCGTAGACGATATCAACAAACGTAAATTTAACATTAATGACAAGAATAATTCAACAAGTAGAAAAGCGATAAGTTAAAAGTGATGAGCGATTAAAATTAATAATTTGCATTTTCCTAAACTATACTTCCGAAACATTTTTTTACGATGTAATTCAAACGTAACTAATATGTAAGAATACATGACAGTACCATAAGCGATGGGTTTAACAGACACATTAGACTTAAGATCAACAAAATATTTGGTCTGTCCAAATGAAATGTTACTCCAGGTGCGTCATGTCCAGAGGCCAAGAAAACTACATTACCTGGTTAATAAAATTCACCGTTGGGCGTTTGCAGCAACATATTATTCCCATCGCTCAGCTAACGATTGAATTTCGTGCCAAAAGAAGGCTGGAGCCTCCGACGCGAAGAAATCGTCAACTGCATGTTGCACTGCTCCATAATGAGGTAATATCTTCCCTATCACGAAGTGATCGAGATGGCGGAAGAGATAGTAGTCAGTGGGTAAGAGATCGGGGGAGTATAGCGGGCGGGGAAGAGTATCATACTGCAATTCATGGAGAGTCTGCACCGCTCTTTCCGCTATGTGTGGGTGGGCATTGTGATGCAAGATGAGAACACCATGTCTGTTGATTATTGCTGGATTCTTGCGGACAAGTTCGAAGTGTATTTCATGGAGCTAACGCTGCAGTGATGGTTTCAACTCGCCTAGCCGCACCAACACCTTTCCGCGGGTGGAAAGTGGTTTAGGACACCGTTCTGGACGTCGATCACGATCCAACCATTGTCCTGACCTTTTACGTTTGTCATACCAGATCCACATTTCATCTGAAGTGACAATCCGATGCAGGAAATCTACCCGCTTACCCATTACACTCAGAGAACTGCACACCTCCAGACGGTGATTCTTAATCTTCGGTGCCAACGCTTTGGTACCTGTTAGTCCAACCATTTCACCTTACGGATCATATGGAGCCGCCGACTGACAGTGGTATAGTGTATGTATAACTTGTCTGCAATGGCACGAACACATTTCCGATGGTCCGCTTCCCTGATGTTTCTGAGTGCCTCACCCGAATATGATGTTGATCTGGACCTACGAAGCTGATTTTGCAATGATGTGTCACCAGAACAAAATTTGACAAAGCAAGGACGGATGTTGCGTTCATTCGCCATTTCTGTTACAAATGCACTCTCCGTGTTTCTGCTGTTTGTTGTGCAGAATGCTCCAGTTTGAATTCATAAAGGAAAATCACTCGTGTGTTCTCCACGGTGCACTTTGATCGAACGTTGTTCAACAACACACAGACTGTCTGAGTATCCCTGTCTGTTTGCTGGACGTATACAAAGTTTGTGACGCATGACCTCAGTCGATCTTTGTGTTGTTGAGGTGCGTTTCCCGTCAGGCGTCAAAGCGTCAGGCGTCAAATGCATTTCATTCGCATTTCGTTCGTTCCATTTAGCACGTTCCTGGCCCAATTTGTACAGAAAGTATGCCTCGAAAGAATCAAAG
>JAGDQP010062627.1:0-11850 GCA_022664845.1 Lepisma saccharinum
TACTGTATTTCCATTATTAAAACAAGGTGCAAAAACTGTTGGTAAAGAACTGTTACGTACTGGAATTAATGTAGCCGGAGATGTACTAAATAGTAATAGACCCGTTGAAGAGGATTTAAAAGCACGCTGGCTGGAAGCAAAAAGTTATTTAAAGAATACAGATCGTCAAGTGCTGGTAGGAGTATCGGTGAAGAAAACAAGAGTTCGCTTTGCGACAAAACGTAAAAATAATCAATCGGGTGGTGGTGGTATAAAGAAAATGAGAAATATTTTTGATTAATTATGGAGTGTACTAGTTTTTATATCACACTACCCAGTAATAGTTCTATAGAATATTTCCAGCAAAATACTCTGGCGTGTTACACTACAACATTATATAATCCTCTCGTGTTGGAAAAAGGTGAGTGAGAAACAGTTGTTGTTCAAGTAAATTATACAAGCTCATTTCAAAATGTTTCCAAATATATTAATAATATTTATTACCGCGCCACGGATAAAGAAATCTGGAACATAGCTAAAGTAATGCCCGGCCATTATTATCATGTTGACGATATTCTATCTCAGATTAACCATAAAAGCGATAAATTGAATTTACAATTAAAAGTTAAGGCTTCGGTAAAAGACATTGAGGTCAGTAGAGTCAGAAAAGATGGAGAGAGTGTAGAAGAGGTACGGCTATCAAGCGAATTAGCCACAATACAACTAAAACCATATACAACAAGATAATATTGTACTTGTTCATCGTGCACGTTATCCACCTGCTTAAAGAAATCGCTACCAGCACATATATTAAAAGTGACATTTCCTCAGATGGTAGACGATACTATTGCTCCACTACTGCATATTATAAATACGAATATTAAAGAGTACGGTAATGTGCATATCTTTGAAAATCCTCATTATGTTGCCGTGCAACGTAAACAGTTTAATAACATTATTATTGATTTAAGAGATAGAACGGGTAATCCACTTCTTTTCCAATATGGCTGTGTATATGTGTAAAACTACATTTTCGTAGATGTGACATATAATACTATATTATAAAAATAATCATGTGAGACTATTAATAGCAGAAAATAAAAATGGAGTGTAAGTGTACGAAATCAGAATTAGATATATTTGTGGGTCTGCCCGCTCAAACGAGTATTATAGGTAATAAAACAGTGTCATATAAACCTGTGGCGTCAATATCTGATAGTACTCTAATAGAGTTTGTAGTCCCCTGTCATAGTGATGATTATATTGATTTACCACATTCAATGTTATATATTAGAGGTAAAATTCGAAAACGGAAGGCTCTGATTTAACATCTGCTGATAAGAAAATTAGTCAGGTAAATGATTTTTCAGTGCTATGTTCAGCGAGGTACAAATATATCTGAATAATCAATTAATTTCCTATTCTTCCTACACATATCCATATGGCTCGTATTTTGAAAAACTATTGAATTATAACGATAATTCAAAACAACTCATCTTCAGACGGCAATTTGGCTTAAAGATGGAGCCGGTCATATGGACATTGTCGCTGATAGTGGTAATTCTGATTTTAAACAGCGTTCTCTTCTCACGAGGTTAAGTCACCCTTTTGAATTTCTGGGCTATATTCACGGTGATATTTTCAATCTGGAGAAATTTTGTATTGAGTGGTATACAGTTGCGTATTAAGCTGATTCTATTTTAAAAAAATTAAAGTATTTAGAAAACAGTATTTTTATTATTTTTCCATAAGTTGGTTAAATAATAAAATGTGCCTTTAACATCAAGGTTAGCAAACACTTTTTAATGTCCTCACACCATATGTGAAAACAGAATATCAATATGTCTCGCCGTTTACGATATACGCTGCTAAATATTTGACCTTTGACCTCGAGGTCACCACTTTTCTTCGCATACAATATTCATTTCCCTCATACCAAACGCGAAAACAAAATCTCAATATGTCTCACCGTTTAAAGATATACACTGGAAAATATTTGACCTTTACCTCAAGGTCAGCACTTTTTTCGCACATAGTATTCGATGCCCCCATAGCAAAGGTGAAAACGGAATTTCAATATGTCTCGCCGTTTACGAGACATGCACGGTTAAATATTTGACCTTAGCAAACTCGAGGACATGCAATCTCTGCTATGGTGGGTTATTCATAGCCTCTGTACTGTGCTAGTCTAGACGCCATGTAATAACTGCTTTGGTAGGTTATTCGTAGCCTCTGTGCTGTGTTAAATATGGTTTGGGAGAATGTGTATGTAGTTGGTGCAGTGCTGAAAACTGACTTCAGATCTCTGCTATGTTAAAGAGCTTCGTACCCCTTTATGCTATCTTCCATTGATATAAGAGCTAGGTTCGTAGCCTTTCGGGCACTGTGTGTGTGGGGGGGGGGGGTTATATCTCTGCTATGTTACATAGGGGTCGTAGCCTTGGATGAGGTAGCTATAGTATTGCGTTTCAACAACACATTATACAGTTCGTAGCCTTTCATAAAATACAACTAAAAATGTGATACCGAGTATCGTACAGCCCAGGGAAATCGACTACTTGCTATCAGCCAGGAAGCGAAAAATCGTGCAATTTTCCACAAAGTAGCGACAGGTGCCGATATCCTACTGACAAGCAACATGGATTTGGCTACAACTCTTCCAAAAATTAGATCAAAAGTCATTAGAGGAAGTAAGAGTAAAACTACAAACTCTCAGAAATACAATTTTAGACCTGTTAAATTTTGGAAAAGGAACAATTAGAAGAAAATTTAATTTTGACATTAGAAATTGCTTAAGAACAAGGACTGATACAGGAAGTTGAACAATGACAAATATAAATAATTCTTGTATATAATCGTATATAATAGTATTACGTATATTTAATTTGTTACATGTTGGATTAGTGGATAAATGGAAAATAATGTTAATAGTATAGATAGTGGTAGAGTAAAGAATGTTAGGTTCAAGTATGCAACATTGTTGGGATTACATGAAAACATTTAGTAAAACAACAGTAATACTGTATAAAGTACTATAGCCCAAAAGGTGCATATTAGGTATAAAAGGAGGTACTACAGAATTTAAATGTTACTTATCACATAGGTAGAAATTGAAAAAAAAAAACTAGCTGATAGGAAGTTGTCTGATTAAAAAAGCTAACAAGGAAACAAGTACTAGAAATTAAAAACTTGCAGCCACTAAAATTTCGATTTGATTTATATCGTTCTTTTATTCATCTGTTGATTATCCATTCTTCGATCAGGAAATGCCATTATTAATTTGAGAGTACTTATCCTTGAAACATAGTTTTTGTTTGTGGCATTAATGAAAATTCATCGCGAATTTTGTACGGGTCTACCCAGGGGTGTCCATCTCCCCCAAAGCTGATGGCGCATTCCCCCCAAAAACCAACAATCTTTATCCCCCTTAAGACTATTACCCAGAACTTAAATTTGATATAATGTCCAACCGGCGGATACCTCCCAGGTGAACAGGTTCCAGAACATGCAGCGGAAAATTTTTGAAAATGAGTTTCTCAAAATGATGTTTTAATGCTACTCAGACTCTAAAATCATATACAAAGTATTGTGCTTATTTAGGGGAACTTTTTAAAAATTTTAGTACAATACTACAAAATAGAACAGCTTAAGGCTGTGAAAATTTGTTTTGTAGGAAAACATGTTTCTAAAAAAGGTTAAATAGTAAAAAAAAAATGAGAATTGCTAAATTTCATATTATTTTAGAATAACTTGAGACTTTAAAATTTTAAATTAAGAAAAAACGGAAAAATAGATTTAATACTGTTCTCTTAAAATTATACAGCTGGATCCTGGATCTATCGAAGACTGTCGATTGTCGAATTACTACATTAACTATTACGATACCTTAGCACAGCACACCTTATAGCTATTATGTACCTGTGAAATGAGTAAACAATAGGGACATCTAAATAAAATACGTTAAGTTTAGCTATACCTTTACTGAAATGATATAATTTTTGCAATGGGGTTTGAAGCCCAGAACCCCGGAGCCACCGCAGTCCGCATATACAGTTTGGGTTCTTATTATTTTATGATCATTAGGGATCGAAGCCCGAAGCCCTGGAATTCAATAGGCACTTCCGTTAACTTGTGCGTAGGGGCCAGAAATTCTAATATTTGGGCTGATATGTGTGGTATATTCAGTGAGAGCCATTTATGTAACTTTTCAAGCTGAAAAGGGCTCGAGGTTTCATGAGTAGTTATCAACCCCTAGTTCTCATAGCTGCTAGCTTTTATATGTTATTGTTTAGGTTTAGGTGCTTCCAGGAACTTTATTTTGGATTTCGAAGTGTGGCGTTTGTTCACTTGTCTCTCAAAAAGATAGAATATTATGTTAATTAATCGAGAGAAGTTTTTCTTTCATATCTTTGTTATTTGGATCTTTCCGAATGTTTCTGAATTCATATGTGAGTATTATGTCCTCTTAAACGAACTTCGCCGTTATGTATGTGGATTGACTGAGTTTCCTTACAGAGATTTCATTATGAGAGTATTTGTTTTCTCCGTGTTTGTAGGTAAAAGTTTAGGGCATTTCCCTTGTTTCATTTTTTGTAATACATATTTTTATTAATTTTTCTGTACTAAGCTGTTTGTTTGGTGAAATCTGTTTGTTTTTTGCAGCAATATTATGCTGCTATGTTTAGCTTCGAGTGTTTGAAGCTTTATGTAGATCACAAACGTACTAGCTTGGTAGTCATTCCTAAGGGGCTTAAATAATTTTTAGAGAGTGTAGTATATGTGAGTTTCATACACAAATTTGCTGCTGGATATTTTCATCTCCCGAAAAATATATTCGGTTTCATCATTTGATAATCTTTCCAGGTGCGCACCTGTTATCTTGAACCAATGTGACTTGCAGTATTTTGTGGTTGCATTTTACTTTTTGGTTTGGACTCAGTTTTATGTTTGTTAACTATGCACCAGTAGTATTTGAGTGTGTGTAATTAAGCAGCAGCGTAGTCCACAGTAGTGGCTAATAATATGTGTTCTCTTTGTAAGTTTGACATGTGTGATTGGGCCCCTTTTTTGTACATTGTTTAGAAGTTCAGTTCTGGAAAAAGACCAAACATTGGTGTTTAGTATGCTCAGGGACACAAAACCTAAGCTTAAAGTATCCTAACAGAGCGGGTTTGTTATATTCTTTGTAATTGTTGTTCATTTGTGTTTTGTCTCTAACACAGAAGTATTCGGGAATGTTCCACGAATAATCCATTAATTCTTAAGATTCAATGGAATAGATTGTGCTTGTATCATTTTGTGCTGAGGATAACCACAGAAGTGGTATAGCAAGGGGTAAACCTGATATATTTTTTTGTCTAGTATTAGTGTTTCGCCTAAGCGGCAGGTCCTTTCAGTTTGTTTTTTTCTCTTCACCGTTTACTGTTTGTTTCAGGCAGGGTGAAGAAAATCTTTTTGAACAATATTTATTTTATAAGATCTGGCTTGATCTTGTCCACAATAGAATTCTATGACAAACGTTTGTTACTGCGGCGATCTACTTGTGCGTTCTGTGAGCCATATAGTAAGTAAGTGAGTAATTTGTTTAATAAGGAGTTGAGCAACCCTCAAGGGTTCTTAGCTATTGTTGTGTTTACAAATGTTAAAATTTCACTATAATTTTAGGGTGAGTTCGCCAAGTTCCTGCGAGAAGGTTTATATGTTTGTCCCAGACAGGAATCAACGTAGTATTCCCAGAGTTTTTGCTGGGATTGTTGCGCTTTTCATTGAACAAAGAAGTTGATAATACAGTAAACTGCGAAACTATTTGAAGTGTGACTTCAATGTTTTTGTTTTTTAAAATATAATTTTTATATTTGTAACTAACTTCAGATGGCTACTTGCGCGGTACTTCATTCATCGAGTACCCAAGCAGGGGGTACGGAAATTTTTTAAAATTAGCTTCTCAAAATCGCGTTTTAATGCTATTCCGACAGACGACAGTAAAATTGCTAGTTCGACAGTAGCGTAGAATCCCCCGATTTTATTATTCCCCCCGAAATTTTTCTAAGTGGCGCAACTCGCGCCATACATCCCCCCTGTGGGCGACCCTGGGTCAACCAGTGTATCACCTATAATGAAGTTGTCCCTTTTGTCCTGATATATTGAATAACATTCTTACGATATTTAATCGTTACTTCATTTTTATTATTAATTGTCATTCAAATATAATTTAAATGCAAAGAAATATTCTCAATTCAAACAGACAGAAACGAAGCAAATGTAATACAGATTACCCTAAACACTCGAAATAGATCAAAACATGCAACAGCTTAACCAACATTAATTCATCAACTTAGTCTATATTTTGAGCTTGGTTGAACTAGATTCTACTATAACTGTATTTAACTTATTTTGATATAATTGTATTTAACTCATTAATATACTGATTATCAAAGTATTTGATAACTTTTCAGCAAGGTCTTATATGTGGAAAGATCTACGAACTTTTACTCCAAGAACCACTTCCTTCTCTTAAGATGTACATCTGGAACAAAGAGTTCAATATCCCTGGGCGTTTGGATGGGAAAACCGTCGTTATCACTGGAGCAAGTTCCGGAATTGGAAAGGAAGCAGCAATGGATTTAAGCTCCAGAGGTAACTAAAAGTTTTACTCATAATTTAAAAATGTTCCTTGGCATTTGTTTGTTAGATAACGAAGTATATATATGTTCAAAGAGCTAAGCGAATGTTAATCTAAAGTTCGGAGAAGTTGAAGGAGTTAAGAGATTCTTTGCAAAACTTTATTTTATATGGTCCATTTTAGTAACTGGATCTTCGGCCCCTCACAGTTATATGAATGCACTGAGTTTTAAAATCAAGAAACATCTATGCCCCATGCGGGATTCGAACCCGTAACATTTTAATATTCTGATTTTCTAATACTTTCCTATGCCGATTTCAGAATTTATCAAGTATGATTAAGCCAACAGTTGTTCGAATAGTTCTTTAGAATTTCATATATAGATTCATTACTTGGAACCAGGATATTTTTATCACAAGTCTTGGCGACCGAGTATTTCAGTACAGAAGAACGGAAGATGTAGAACTAACAGTGGGAAATTTCGTTATTCTATATAATAACATAAGAAGTCCTAAGTATGAGAAAAATATTGATAGCACGTAACAGAAATCACAGGAAACATAATTTCAAATATCGGTATATGCCAACACTATGAATAGTGTTAAAAGGATTGTTAACGTTGCTAGGAATTTTCAGTAAAGCTCTTCAGTTTTTTTTTGTATTTCATTTTGTTTCTTTCAAGTTAAGGAAAACTCGGAGACATGCGCAGAATGAGAAAACTGTTTCTTATGATTGCTGTGCATGTAACTTTGATCAACTGTTTCTTGCTGCCATTTTGATCAGCTTTTATTTTAGTAGTAAAGGAAATATTTTCGGTGAATGCGAATTCCGAGCCCTAATTGACAATTACAAAAACGATTAAAATCTGGTATAAGTAGTATGATCAACTTAGTTAAAGTCTTCGAGATTCATACAAAGTATCTCTGATACTTCATATTATTTTCTTCTAATTGACAATTTAGTGTAATCGGTACAGATTGCGCCAGCGTGATCGAGTCAAGTGGAAGTAGTGTGTGAAGAATTATACATTGTCTAGTAAATTAACATGATAAAATACTAAAAACAACTGTACAGTGAATTATGGCTACTAATGTATCTCATACAGTGAAAATAATTAATATTCTGCGAATTGATTTACACAAAATAAAATCTAAACTGCAATTGGAAACCATACATGAAGTAATTTGATGCGAATTAACATTAGAACCAGAAGAGCTTTTGAACATTGAGCTCGATTACTATCACAAATGTCTCTACCTGAAAACAGGCTATTAACCAAATAGTGGAAAGGATTTTGAACTTGTGACAACTGACATATATTACCGAACCAGAACGCATTTAACTGCCAGTTAAAGTGGAAAGTCAGGAATCGACAGTAGTTTCAGTATGGATAATTTCTCTTGAAATATCTAACGCGGTAGTGAAATAGGTGTTTAGTGAGTGGTATCACAAGTGTCCAAAATTAACTATCCAACAAACTCAGTGTGCTTCTACGGAGTGTATTCTGGTAAAAGACTGATTCATCTGCAAAATAAAAAGGTTATACCGCAATATATTTCTATCTATTCATTTAAAATCCAAGCAAGTGTACAACGACAATTTAATTTATGACGTGTCCAAACTAGTACCAAAAAGGACAGGACAAACATATAAATTTAAACAAGAAAGAAGGGGTACCGATGTTCGACTTCAAAACTTTTCCTCACTTAACGCCAGCTCTAAGTGTGATCTCACAGGCAAGAAATACAACACGTGGTAGCAGCCCGCATGGCGAAGAAGAAGTGACAGCTCAAACAAATCAAAACGCGGATTGGCTGCTAACGGAATGACTTCTAGTGCTGAGCGACTGTCAAGGTGAAATTTCCGAAGAAAAGGAAGTTCCAATTAATAAATTGGAGTTATGTAGTGGACAAGTGCTTCAAGGTAATAGTAAAAAATAACAAGTGTCTTATATTTCTGTAATTAACGTTAGTGTAAGTGAAAAGGAAAAGAAGCAGGCAGTGCGACTCCGCAAAAATGTAGGGGAAGGGGTGGTGGTGAAAAAGGCACAGGCGAGTGAAGCCAGCCAGGTGTCATCTTCAGAATAGCTTAGTGACAACGGTAGTAAACAACTTAGTAGAACTGTTCGTAAATTAGAAAAAGAGAGTGCTAAATTTACGGAAAAGAAATTACGTGTTTCACTGGAAAAATGAGTATTTTCTACGAAGTATCACCAGGTCCCAGACAACGCCGAGCAGCAAGGAGTACAAGGAGGGGGAAGAAAAAGCTTTTAGCACTAGTGAACATGAGCAACTGTGACACGCTTCAGTAAATACGTCCCCAAAAAACACTTTTAGGATCAGGTACGTACGCTGTTTTCCTATTTCAATATAGACATGAGACAGGGAAGGAAGAACAAAATAAGAACTACGTTTTTAACAGTGTTGTGTTTCTGGTAGTGGCACTGGCAAGCGCCAGAACTACCTTAACCCTGGTGATCTTTAATGCATGTCACGCTTAACAACCAGCCAAAGTGGAAATTCTTATAAAATGCTTACGGGACTACCTTAACCCTGGTGATCTTTAATGCATGTCACACCTAACAACCAGCCAAAGTGGAAAGTCTTATAAAATGCTTACGGGACAATGTGATTCTAGTAGCGTACTTACAAGAATGCGCGGAGGAAAAATGCGAAATTCCAAATTATAATACGAACCTTAATTATAACTATGAAACGCACACGGGCACCAGCATAATTATACGACGAGACATCCCATAGCCATCTGTTTATGCATCCCACTAGTAGGCTAACCTCACTAGTTCGGCGATAATCTGTTGTTACCCCCAAAGCGCCACGCATCAGAAGCTAACGCGGGAAGAATTCATTCGAAACAATTTTGGTATTGAACTACAAAAACTAAACAAATGTAAACTCATAACCGCAGGCTACATGAAACACCACGCGTTTGGTGTGGGACAGCTCAACGGGTGAAAATGTGAGTGAGGTGTTGATACAAGTGTTTAATACATTTAATCTAATAGACATATGACCTAAACTAAGGCCAAATGAAATAGGTGCTGATTTTTTCTACCAAAATTGTTACTCAAGATTAGACGTAATATCTCCCAACATTACAAAACCACATACAGAGTGTCCATATGCAACAACTAAATTTGTCCGATCACAACATATTAATTGCAAAAATTCAGTGTAATATAGAGACTCATTTACACATAACAGCAATGTGGCGGTGCAACGATCAAGTACTAGACAATACGAACTGCATATTATTGGTTCACAGTATTTGGAATTATTATGTAACGAAGTCGCAATATTGGTCAAATTAGCAACGGTGGTGTTTTCTATTAAAAGGCTATTTAATACGAAACGACAATTTTTTCAAAATAAATGAATACTTAACAGCACCAACAACAAAATTATTATGATTTATTAAAACATTATAATGATCTTAGAAGACAAAATACAAAATTGGTTACACGGGGTAAACATACGCAAAGTGTATTAAGAAACATTCTTGCAAAAAGGTTAAAAGGTTTACTTATAAGATGCAAATTGCAACAGGTGGGTATCTTAGAGAACCCAAAATTCCAGCATATCATTCGGTAACGTAAAAGAGCTAGATGCAAAATATTTAAAAGTTACACGGATAGGTCAGCGCAAGTTGTAACAGGAAAGAATGTGTATAAAGCTATTAGGGAAAATTATAAGCAATTCTAAAAAGATCAGTACAGCACTGGATTTCTATCTCAAGAACCCGTGTTTAAATCTCCTTTAGGTTTCTATTTTGCTACCAGTAATCCTAGAACGGTATGATGGATGGTTTTCATTAGCCATGTTACTGGAAATTGCAACAACTTACTCCAGGAATGTTAAAGACATTTTTAATATAGCATTACATCCATTTCGAGGTACCACTCTGTTTTAAATTGTATAAGGTTGTCCGTTACATGAATTATAGACATTGTTGAAATGTTTAATTGCACTTAAGCAACAAAACTGTGCGCCTGTTTGACAATATTCTGCTGCATCCACCTGTTTGAACATTTGTTATTTTCTTGCATTGTCTTTTTAACTTATTTTAGCTTTTCTATGTATTCGGTGGACGCAGTGTTGCCGAATGCCAGGAAATTCTCCTCAGCGCAGGGAAATTTAGCCATAATTTTTTATGTAAGGAAAAATAAAATTTTGCTCCAAATTCCTCAATTGCAGGAAAATTTAGCGATAATCTAGAACTGCGATTTTACTACTATATTTTTCTTCTGTATTTTAAAAAAATATGGCTTATATTTAAAATGTAAGGGTTTTCCATATAGGGCATATATAATTACAGATATCCATGTTATTAGTACAACTTCATATCCCTACCTTCATAGGACAGAGATCGAGCGGCTGAAGCTCGGTACGTAGAGCGTTGGCTTACATGGGAACGATCCCAATCGCAGCCGATTGCTATGACTGAGATTTATACTGGGTGTTTGCTATCACATCAGACAAATGGAACCTACAAGCTAGGACTTCTATCATCCTCTTCCCCACTCTATCCCGACCCAAGATGCTTAAAGCTATAAATGAATTTAAATTTAAAAATCATTGTACAGAATGGCATTATTCTCGGACTCAGGCTTCTATACATTATCGGTTGCTCCATCTCAGTCTCACAAAAAGTCAGTACAGGAACGTAAGAGCAGAAACACTTGGATTGATTCTTTATTTATAAGCTTCAAGCGTAACAACGAAAATATAGGTTATGTCGTAGAATGTGTGAAGAGACCTGTTCTGTATTGATATATGTGTTACAAAAATATTTAGCAAGCTAACAATGAATATAAAAAGACAAGAATATGATATATTTTAACTTTAATTTATTTGTGGCCTTAGGTATTTCAGGCTCAGGTTGGGTAGAGGAAGATGTTGGAAGGTCTAGTTTGTCTTGCAGGGAACAATTAGGCAAAAAGGGAAATTTTGAAGCTTCAAGGGGCGAAAGACAGATAAGAAGTTTGGCAACACTGTGTGGACCTTACGGTTAGGTACTTCATTTTCTTTGATGAAGCACGATATGCACTTAAAGCTCTTGACGTTGCACAAAACTATTTTTCGAATCATCTAGAGAGTGTTGAACTGCGAGACATTGTGCTAATTAGGCCTTCATTGACTTTTGTTCAACATAACCCTTTTTAGTTCTCTTTCAGTTGTTTCTAATTCGTACTCAAGACATTTACACTTATGATACAAGGATGTATGTGTGGT